>CAHIKZ030002977.1:125000-435000 GCA_903632075.3 Acanthosepion pharaonis
TTTGAAACTTGACTGGCTTCTGCTGTAAAATCTGACAGTCTAAATCGGTGATTCTGTCTGTACCACAGTCCACTAGTGTGCTGTGCAATCCTCTTAAGTGTGCCACAAAATTATGATTAGAATCAAAATCCCTTCATAGATGTTCCGTCTAATATTGGACTTCAGTAAAGTGAAGAATTAGCCACCATTTCCAGGACTCAAATTAAAACATTCGAGGATACATTTTGGATTTCAATACAAAAGGAATATACCACATTAGCTAAAAAGGTTTTACAGATTTATTGCAATTTTCTACTTATTTATACAAATTAGGCTTCCCAACCATAAATAATGTAAAAAATAAGTGAGAAAGACTATGCTCAACTGAAGTAGTGAGGGCTCTTATCACACAATTGACCAGACATTGAAGACATCACAAAAACAAACAAAAAAAAAAAAAAAAAAAAAAAAAAAAAAAAAAAAAAAAACAAACAAAAAACAAAAAAACACCAAGCACAGATTTCACACTAAATAAGCTTCAAAAATAGAAAACATTGAAAGTTCATATTTGTTGTGTGTATTGTTTTTAAATTCATGGTTTTTATTTCATAACATTTAAGAATGTTGCTAAATGTGCCGTTGCTTAAAACGTCTGAGAAACACTGCTCTAAGAAATGAAAATTAATTTGGATGGCTGCTTCATGGAGAAAGACATTAACAGACTATAAAGACTTACTTTCTAACACGCGATGAATTAATCTTAAGAATCAAAAATAGATTAATTAAATGTGCAAAGCTAAAAAGATAAGTGAAAATTATTTTGTATTACAAGAAGGACAGTAAGGACAAGATTAGATAAGACCAGACATGTTGAGAATTATTAAGTGTGTTATGTAGGCAATCGGTTTGGTTTATGGCATATCAACCTCAATGGTTTATTACAAGATTTTTTATTGTTGGTAATATTTTTTTTCAAAAATGTATGGCTGGTAATAATTTTCCAAAAAAGTATTGCTGCTATTAAAGCTTATTTTTAGACTTTCATAGTATTTTGAGCACAGTTTGGGGGTTAACTATTTGCCCCTCCCTAGGTCCCTAATAGGTGCTACCATCCTGGGTCAGAGTGGACCTGGGAACACCAACAATTAAGAGATGGTTCCATGCTTCTCAAAACCTCCTGAGCCCATGCTGCTGGACAGTTTGTCATACCCAGGATGACGCATTTGGGAGTTTGGGGGGTGAGTACCCCCCTGCAGAGGTGCAGTCAGTGTATTCTGAAGCCCCAAATGATAGGTGAGGTAGTCTTGTTTGCATGTAGGGATTAGAATTAATGTTCATATTACATAAAACAGCAATTTGTCTCTTTCCCCTGGTCTGCTGTAACATCTTTTGATAAAATAAGTCACTTGTCGCTACTTCTTTTCCCCACCATGGCATAAGTTACATTCCAATTTCTCTTCATTCAAACTAAAAAAAAGAAAAAGCCAACAAACTCAGGGCCAGTGTGTCTTACCTACAACCAGAGGGGGGCACATTATTTTTTGGGCCCTGTTGTGACCTCTGCCACTTTTTTTTTTTTCAGCACTGTTTTATGGCCATTCACCGTTTTTTAAAATTATTTTTCAATTGACTTTACATTGCTATACATTGTGTATCTGCATGGTTGGTGCGGTGCATACTACACAGGAGACCCCCCCCCGATGAGGTTGGGGCCCCAAAAGGGCTAGTTTCAGCAGTGTTTTTTTTTTTTAACCCAAGTCATATTGTCAATCAACTATAATAATAGGCAGGGCTGGTGCTTACTACACCAAAACTTTCAACCATGTGGTGGCTCCCATGCCTACTGGGGAGGAGGGTGCGACATGCAGTAGAGATGGGGTGGCATATCAAGTGTGTGTGTGTGGTGTGTTATCTCCCCCATTTAATTCACTGTAAAATCCAGTATTTAAAAAAAAAAAAAAAAAAAAAAAAAAGAAAAAAAAAAAACGGACAATGGACATTAAATGGATTTTGTGAGAGTAGCATAGTGTGCCCAGTGTCAGTGCTCTTAGAAAGTCTGTTGTGTCCACACATTTATGATTTAAATTAGATTATATACTACACTACTAAAATTACAAGAACGCACCATACTGGGGGGCAGCAGAAATACCTGCCAATTTTAATAAGTCACTTTTGCAGTAAGTGTGAGAAAAAAAAAAAAAATTACCATGATATTTATTTACAATTAGGTCCTACCATAGACACAAAAAAACTGAAAAAAAATGCATTTTAAATAATTTAAATATCTTCTTTGAAAGTAAATTTTGGTTTTATTTGAAAGTTAATCTACAAAACACAAAAAACTATAGATCTTTAAAAATTTTAGACATTTTTAAAGTAAAAAAAAAAAAAAAAAAAAAAAAAAAAATCACTTCCGCCCACTGCAATTAGTGAATTTGACGGACGTCAAAGAAATTAAAACACGTAAAAATTTAATATCTGTGCCAGACACTCTTTTTATAGAAAAGTAAGAGCTAATCAGATTTTGCAAAAACATTATCTGTAAAAATATATAACGAAGTATGTTGCATGCCTCAGTTGTCAAAATGTTCAACGGTCAAGCAATTGTAATCTTAAACAGAAACTAAAAAACCCCACTTTACAAAATTCCCGCCAAAATTTAAGTCAAATATGAAATACCACACATATCACAATAAAAAAAAAGTTCTTTGAAGGAAAAAAAAAAGGCTTATGCATATTTAAACGTTAATAAAGTTTGAACAATTGATTCTTACACTATCAAAATTCAAAGGAATAAGAAAGTAGTTTAGTAGTGCTAATAATTACAATTATTTTTCAAGTTTTAGTAGCTATTCATTCCAAAATATTTCCTTGTACCAAAAGGTTTTGATCATTTTTGCCTGCATAAACAAAAAGACGGAATTTTCAATAAGGTTTGGAGCGGAAGTGCATTTTGATTTTCATTTGAGCTTTCTTAGAATTAAAACAGTTGCAAAATAAAAGAATTAAAATTTTATAAAATGCCCATTAAAAAACGGCACTTAAATTTCACATTTGAGTCTTCAAACATTTTATTAAATTTCATATCAAGTTTATCAACAACAGCAACAAAGATCTGTAAGAAGTTTTAAATTCGTAGTGCAAAAAAAAGACTACAGGTCAATTTTTCACAAAATGAAATCAAAAGATTGTTTTTCCTGTGGTAAGGGAAAATATACTCAATATTTTACATTCTAATTAGTTATTTGCATCTTTTGGGGGGGGATTTTTAAAAGTTTTCTTACCATAAATGTCGATATGTTCAGTGTTCACATTCGATATTAAATATTTCTTTAATAACATCTTCGGAGATTTAGCTTTAATGATATAAAAATTAGAAACATCCAAAATTCACTGGTACGAATCAAGTAAATCAAGAAAAATACTTCCACAAAAAGATTCAATATAAAGTTAAAGTCCAGTCATAAGTGACTGAATAAAATGCTAAAAATTTCATTGAAATCCGATAATGCCCCGATTTCTGATAGATTCTTTAAAACGGAGTATCAAGTTTTTTCACGTCTTGAAAGTGTGAAAGATTATATAATAGTTGGCACGCAATATAGATTACCATGTACGCATTAACCGTGTGTCTAAATCAAACAGTGTATATAAATTTTTCGGCAGACCATAAATTTACGTTGTACGGTAAATGAATTTCTCGTTGAAGTGAACCGTGGTTCAGGGGAGGCCACTCTGATGAACTAATTTTCAAGAGAGATAACTTAGGCTTGACTATATGATTATCATATAACGGATATCGGCGCACAAATTCTGTTTTTTGAATGGCATAAATACGTTTCTCCTCCCGCTTTCTCTGCTCAGTGGTTTTGAAACGATGTAATACAGTCTCTAAGATAACCGTTAATAATCACGAGAAAATAAGATGTACAGAAAAAAGTGGCGACTTACCTCATCTGTCAATAAAATGCTTCGCTCCCTAATGCGTCGATTGCAAAATGCAAAAAAAGAAAAAAAAAAGTCAGTCGGTATTAAAGGTTGGGAAACATGCAAATTTGTTTCAATTCTGGCCAATCATAACCGTCACATGTCTAGTATACCGCTTTCAACCCCAACATTCCACCTCGTGTGAGCGAGTTACGTCTTTTTAAAACACATCTTCTTCACCTTTTTTTGCATAATAAAATCAACAAATTTAAAAATATTTAAATATTATTTGTAAATACATTTTTCATTTCATTTTGGTAAAGTCATCAATGATGTTATTGTAAAAAGCCACGCTCTACCTTCTATAAAAAATATTTTTTAATAAAAATGATAATTCTAAAACTGAGAAAAAAATATTGGAATTGTGCAAAAATGAATATAGAAATTATTTTAATAATAATATTAAAATCATGTGCAAATATTGGAATGTGTCAAAAATTAGAGTCTGTCTATATTTCTGAGATGAAGTATTATGTACATTATTTACATTATTCGGACTATTGTCTTCATCTTTGTCGCCATATTTACCACAACGTTTCGGCCGTTGTACGCTCCGGCCTTCTTCAGGTGGTTGGAATGTCGAACTGAACCCTTTATTTCGCTCACTGAGGTAGACTGTTCTAGTTCCACGTGCCATGTTTAATGGATGTCAGTTATCAGTTATCTCCTGTTAATTTCCCTCTGAAAATTCTCCACTGATGAACCGGGTATTGAACTCACACTCTTTGGGTCCTGTCACTGGATCTAACCAACGCCTTTATCCACTATGCCATGTGTCCTTGAGGACACATACCCAGATGTCCTCAAGGACACATGGCACAGTGGATAATCAAAAAAAAAAAAAAAAAAAAGATCAGAAACCATCACCTTGCCAACAGACACTGCCTGCTTGAACTTCTTGAACAGTCTACCCCAGTGAGCGAAATAAAGGGTTCAGTTCGACATGCCAACCACCTGAAGAAGGCCGGAGCGTACAACGGCCGAAACGTTGTGATAAATATGGCGACAAAGATGAGGACAATAGCCTGAATAATGTAAATAGTGTAAAAATTAATATAAAGATTAATTTTTAATAAAATAGATAATACTGACTGATATGAAAAAACTGAGAAAATTAGAATGTTGATTTTCTAAGCATACCTCAGTTGTGGCACAAGGCCGAAAGCATGGAGAATCCGGTGAGGATTGAAATCACTACTCATTTGTAACTGTTACAGCAAGAGAAACTTGCTAACCATTACACCACGTCAGGGTGCCCTGAGGAAATGATGCTAAAACAGTTTATTTAAAAAAGAAACCACCAAATTGAAGCCAGATAATTTATATATATATCAAATTTGATATGAATCAAAATTGATGTGTAAAGTTTTGAAAAAAAAAAACAAAAACAAAAAACAGAGGCTATAAATTGATGTTATAACATCCGCTAAAAGGATGCCAGACAATTAACAAAAAATCTGCCAAAATGAAGTTGGATGATTTAAGTATTCTTGGCAACGATTTACAAAATGAGGATCAGCTTTAATGTTCTCAAAACCAGTCAAATTTGAATTGAAAACAGATGTGGTTTGATTGGATAGTGATTCTTGACTTTTTAACCAATGGGGATAAAATGTATTATCCCAACACCACTATGAAGTTGCGTTTTTGATGTTTTTGATCTGATGTTATTGGACTGGAGGAGTCGATCCAAGCATGTGTCACATTTGGAAAGTGCCTGAAAACCATACCATGGGTTGACCCAAGCCTTATGAATGAAATTGGGTAGACGGAAACCTTGAATTCACAAGTCATCATGGCTGAGGGCTTAATTGTGTTGGCCTTGTTTAAATTTTTGATCACGCTAGATAACACACTCTTTCCCAGAAACTGTAACTAAGTATAAACCACAGGTGGGCTCTGTGGATGTTGAATAAACACAAATAAGCCAAGCGTCTGCAATAGGGATTGGCTAGGAGCAGAGTATCCTCGAATTTGATTGGCCAACTATACTTACATAAATTATGAATGTTTTTGTCTCTATAATAAATGTTTGTTTCTCTGCAGATTTCACTTTGTGTAAGAATCCTATCTTTTTTGTAAGTGCCTCTAAAATTACTTGTAAAATGAGGACAAGAGATTTGAAATCCTCCTTTCAATCCCCCCTTGTCCTTTCTTTTTGTTTATTTACTTTTGTCTTCTTTGAAAGGACTTCATTGATGGAAATGAAAACCTAATTAATCTATCCTCACTTCGATAACATCTCTTATAAATATTCTCTTGCTTCAATGAAGAAATGTACAGCCACATCAGATTGAAACACTGGTCCCCATATGATCAGCAAACTTAAGCAATACTGAGCCTGGTCAGTATGTAGATGGGTGACCGCTTAGAAATACCAGGTTCTGTAAGCTTGGATGTGTGGGTGGTGTAATGGATAATGGCTTGGAATTGTTAAATTGAGAACCGAGTTCCAATTCCTGTTTGGTTCATTATATCCACTTACATACAAATACCCTTGGGAAAATTATGGTTCCATTTCTTCTCCCCAAGGCTTGTATCACTAAACCAATATCATCTCAAAAAAAAAAAAAAAGATAATTCTTACAATCTAAAAATATTTTATGGCTTTAAATAACCTGCAAAAGGGTTGATAAGCCGTAGAAAATGAATCAATCAATTCAATGAAGAAAATACCCTTTCACAGGAAACAGATGTGGCAGATACGGTCAGAATCAAACAAAAGAATTTACTTAGTTCTGCCCAAGTTTAGTTCGATTCAAGTTCCTGTCGTATGTCTGTGACTTGTTGGATGCTTGACGCTTGCTTGGCAAAAACTGCAACATAAATTGATTTCAGCCTTCATTTCAATTCATCCAATCTATTCTTATAGATATCTAAAGATGAAAAAAGTCCCATTGGAAAGTTTTTTTTTCTAAATGTAAAAAAGCTTCAGGTTCAACAAATCTGAACTCTCAAATTGTTTTTGATCTTTGCTCCATTTGAATAATAACTTCAACCAAATGTTGTTAAGGAAAATCTTTGACAAAAACTTCTGGCTCTTGATCTATTGTTATTTTCTTCATCACTTCGTTGCTGATTTGCCTTCAATTATCAACTGCTGTTAGACAATGGCTGAAGAGGAAGTTTATAAGCCACAATGGAATATCTTAATTACTGTTCTTTTATTGTTCTCTCTTCATAATAGTATTTTTTTCTCATATCTTCTCACGCTCAGTAACCCTTTGCATCTTAGCGGCTTTATTGCTTTGCTTGCGGGTGAAATAATAAAAGCTGAACATTTTCAATCATTTGAATTGAACCCGAAGCTTAAATGGCTTTTTTCTCTTCCGGTGATCACAACTACGACAGAAAAAAGCAAAGAAAGAGTTAACTCCTCTACTTTTTTATTTTTATTTTTTTTTCTCACTCACTTAACCTTAGGATATCACGCATTTCTTTCATGTTTCCTGCGCCTCTGAATAGAACTAGCGATATCGATGGTTAAAGATGGTTATAAGTGAATGAAGACTGTAGGTCTTAGTGAGGACCATCCTTTTTAGAACCTTGTACTACCAATACACAAAAAACTTTACCAAATAACAAAAAACTATATCACTTGAGGATTACCAACAGTATTAATAACTAAAATGAAAAGCACATATCACTTGAAGAAAAAATAACATAATCAAGATGTTGACTTTCTGCACTGTTTCAAACAAAAGGTTAGAAAATAAAACCCGTCAATATTGTAAAGAATGATAGCAATTACTAGACATGAGAAGTTTATTTTCCTGAAAAATTGTTTTAATAGAAAGATTTTATAAATTTCAACTGAAAGCATCACTGGCTGCTCGGTCAAGGAATGCTGAAAGTTTCCTTATAAGGAAACAGCTAATATTACCATTAACATTACCATCACAATTTAAAGATTTTCATACGAGCAAGTGAAAATTTCTCTATAATCTTGATTATTACATTATTTTATATCAACCAGCTGTTTATGAAACATGTCAAAGAATGGAATTTGAAGAGAGAGTAATGACAATGAAGATTTAGACATTCTACACTGCTTCAAACAAAGGGTTAGGAAGGAAACAGCCCATCAATTGTGAAAATAGTGGCAAAAGTAGAATTGGGAAACCTATTTTCCTGAAAAAATTGTTTTAATCCAAAGATTTTATAAATTTCAACTGAAAGCATCACTGGCTACTCGGTCAAGGAATGCCGAAAGTTTCCTTATAAGGAAACAGCTAATATTACCATTACCATGGCCTAAGTATAGAGAAGCGGCTTCACCATTTATCCTGAAAAATAAAGTAATAGGAAATTCAAATTAATTATTAATTAAAAAAAATCGTAGTGCGATGAAGATAGTAAAAATTATCAATAATCAATTTTTGATAACAGAAAAATTATTTATCCTGGAAAAAAATCAAAGGTATGCAGTACATGTGTTGTAGACATGGACCCTTTACCAGTGTCCAATCTATGGGTTAAATAAAAGTAGACTGAGCTTTTATAGCTTTAGGTGGTAACCAGTTTTAAAGAAGGAAAACACTGAATTCTTAACCATGGAGAAGGCAACAGGAAACCTCTGCAGTCTCTTCTCCAAGAATGTATGGCAATTCACATATACAACAGTTGTTCAAAAAATTCTAAGCCTCATCCAGAAAGAGTTGGAGAAAGAAAAGAGTGTTTTTCACTATTTTTCAATAAGTCCCCTTTGACACCAATGCACTTGGTCCAACATTACTTGAGCATTGCAATCTCATCATGGAAGAAGGCGATGTCCTGGTCCTTTAAAACTTCCTCTACAGCATATATGATCTCATCATTGTTTTCAAAATAGCGACCATGCAGGTAGGACTTGAGTTTAAGAAACCGGAAGAAGTCAGATGGAGCTAAGTTTAGTGAGTAAGGGAGATGAGGTAGCAATTCAAAACCACAGTTGGCTGCTTCATCTACTGCAGCCTGAGCAGTCTGAATGGGTAAATTATCCTGGAGCAAGAACACACCTGTTCTCAGTTTCCCTCTAACTTGATTTGCTTCCTTCAGTTGTCTTAATTCTGATGCATAGTATTGTCCATTTAATAAGTTTACCCTTTTCCAGGTAGTTTATCATGATGACACCTTCAGAATAATAAAACAAAACAAAAAAAACAGAAGCCATCACCTTGCCAATAGACACTGCCTGCTTGAACTTCTTCAGAGGATGAAGAACCAGTGTTTCCACTATTTACTTTGATTCAGGTTCAAACTGGTGAACCCAGGTTTCTTCTTGAGTTACTAATCTGTGGTAGAAATTCTTGGGGTCAGTCTGGAAATGAATCAGGAGTGTCATGGAAATGTCAATTCTTTTCAGCTTCTGCTCTGGTGTCAGCATTCGTGAGGCTCATCTTGCAGACAGCTTGCTCATCCCCAGCATGTGCTCTGAGCCAGAACTAATGCCTATGGAGAGTAAGATGTCTGTCATCCAAAACCAGTCAGTGGCATCAACTTGTTTATCAGTCGTTGAGGTTTTTGGATGATCTGACCAAGGGTTTTATATTCTGTTCTTGAATACTTCAGTTCACTTCTTCACAGTTGAATAGGAAGAGTAATCCTCAGCAAGTGTCTGTCCCATGTCCGCATGGATTTCCTTGGGTGTCATACCTTTTCTTTTGCAAATACTTTATGACTGCTTAGGCCTCTGTTTTGTCCATTTTTAGATTGGTTGCACACTTTTCAACTTTGTATGGGTCTCACCTGCACAGAAATTTGAATTAGTTTTTCTAGTTTTATAAGAAGTGGTAGTGTTTTGCCACAACAAAATGTTCAGCTATGACTCTTATTTCTGGGTGAGGCTTAGAACTTTTTGAACGACTCTCATAATAAAGAAAGGGAATCTGTGGAAAGTCATTATTGCATATTTCCTGTAGACACATCGCATTAAAAAATCTCAGGATTATCTCTAGTCTACATATAAAATTCTGTCCGTTAGTCCGTCCGTCACACCCTCTAAAATAACCATCCATTGAACAATCAAAACCAAATTTTGGGGAGAAGTGCAAACAGGTAAGTGGATACAAAGTACTGTTGCTTTTACTGGGGTTTGTAGCTTAGTACAATAAATTTTCATTAATTGTTTTCAAAAAATTAAAAGTTTTATTATTGAAAATACAAAATGCTCCCACTATTTTAAAAACAATTTAATGATTAAAATAACAAATACTTTTCAATAAAAATGCAATATTGTTTTTTACATATCTTTTGTTTAAGTTTGTTTATAAACAAGAATCCAGCTTCCAGTTCGCTCTGCGTTTGCAAGAACTATAAAAAAAACCCACAAGGCAGAATGCTTCAAAAATTTGGAATTTGACTCCAGAAAGAAATATTTACCTGTAACTAGTTGTATGCTGCATGCTCAAGAGTAAGAAATCCTAAGAATTTATTCTTTGCTGTTAAAAAGTAAAAAAACAAATTTTCATGAAAAATATTGTTTACCATGAAGTCCTATGAAATTAAATTAGATTAAAGAAATTATTAAACCAAAAAGCAGGATTTTTGTCAAAGTATTTTTCCAAACAAATCAGCTTATTCAAATTTCATTGATTGGTTTGCGAAATTGAACGAAATGTAGAGTTTGTAAAACTTGTCAAAAAATATTAGCGATAATGTCAACAAAACTACTAAATACTGTGAGGATTTCAGCATACGTCAGCGTGTTGCAAAAAATTAGTTATATTAAATTTCCAATTAATTTTAATTTGTTACGTGGTCTGTTAATGAATTTAAATTTAAATTACTCTATTTGCAATTTTAAAAGAAATTTTGTTTTATTAATTGTGTTTTATGACAAATTTGTCCACTCATAAAAAAGGAATAGTACGCAGTTATGAATGATGTGAGGCCAATTTTAAATACGACATTTGTAATTTAATTATGGGATTTAACTATGGAGTTATTTTTTTTAAACAGAATAGGGTCACTTAAATAATGCTTCCTTGTGGAACCCCTTCTTCTAATTTTGAATTTCTGATAGTGTAGTTCTTATACGGACTTGAAATCTTCGTTCTTCCAGGAAATTCTCTATGAATTGAGTCACCCTTCCTTTTAAGGCCCAGTTCATGCAGGTTTTTCAAGATACCAAATTTCAATGTCGTGTCATACCCCTTTTGTAAGTAAAAAAAAAAGACTGCCGTGAAATGTTCCTTCTTAATGAAGGCTTTCCTTACAGAGGTTTCTAGGCTTATTAAGTGGTCCATGATGATTCTTTTCTTCTTTGATTGGAAGATTGGAAGTCGCTGATTAAGCCTTTAGTTTTCAGATACCAAGTCTCACCCCTTTGCAGCCTCAGCCGACAGGCCACACTGCCATTTGAAAATAAAACTGAGGAACCCAGTTTCAAATCCGTCATTTATAAATAAAACTAAAGAGTTCAGTTTAAAATCTGGCATTTTAAAATAAAATCGAGTAACCCAGTTTCCAATCTGATATTGTAAATTAAAACGAAAGAGCCTGGTTTCAAGTCCGGCATTTGTAAATAAATGCAAGATAAGGGTAAAAAAAATCAGTGATTGATTTGACACTGTATTCATATTATGAACAGTATCCCCCTTTTAAAATGGTGATTGTAACATCGTATGCAAATTAGATAGACAAATATAAATAGAGAACCACTTGCAAACATAGGGAACAGCTATACATGCTATTCAGGACACGGAGAACTGTACTACTACTACTGCTGCTACTACTACTACTACTACTACGCAGAGAGACATGCAAAACAACAATGACAAATCAATAGTTTCTGATTCTGACAAATGAGGTGCTTCGAGGAAAGTCTAGTGGATTCTAATTAAATTATTTTTTATGAGGGAACCAGTTTCCTTCACCAGTGCTGAATTTTATTACAACAATACTCTTCCTAAAATAAATCTGTAGCCAACTAGATTTTTATTCAATTCATTCCGTTTGACTGATAAGCAGATGTGAACTTCTCACATGAGTCACTTGTGATTGATTTATCTTATTTTAGGCTCTTGATTAGAAATAACGTCATCTGTGTTTTTCTCCATGCGAGATTCACTTAATTTTCAGATATTAAAGTTAAGTTGAAGTATAAACAATACATAAGATGGCTTCTCCAACTTTCAGGTTGTCTTTTGCAATTTTAGTTCTTATTTTGTTAATTTGCAGCTTAAATGGTAAGTTTTGATTCACCTAATCTTCATATTTGAAATTTTGAATTTGAATATGCCACTCCAAAAATGGCTACACTATGAATATGCCACTTCCAAAATGGCTACACTATGTGCACATCCAATGAGTAGAGGACAATAATAATAATGATGATGATAATGATGATGATGTATTAGCAACGGTATATGCATGAGATAGCGTGCATATACAGGTAAGCAAATAAGTATTTATTTAATTTATGGTGTAAACGAAAGTGTTCAATGTAGTTAAGCAGAGCAATAACGTAGTATATTAATAAATACACATATACCTACGTTTATCTTGCAAGCCAAAGTTTTATTCCAGTTGCACGATAAACTTAGGTATATCTGTATTTATATATATATATATATATATATATATATATATATATATATATAAAAAAAAAAAAAACAGTAAGATATATAATCCGGTGTTCTTATTGATATTTTTATTTTTACAAAACAGTGCTCAATGTAAATCTACAGAGCATAAATATTATAAATTAACTGATTTAAAATATGGTTTCTTCACTACACAGGAATTACCATGTTTTGAAAAACCGAAGCTAAAACTTAATTATATAGTTAAATTAAAAGCATTAGTACTGTTTCATCTTCAAGCGAATTTTGGAATAACTTATTTTTAAATTTACTTAGTTTTAAAAGCACATACATTTTATAATTTTTTTTCAAGGATACAGAGAAATCCAATCATTTAGACAGGGGTGGTAGCGTGTTCATTTTTATTAACTATTATTGTATCAATTATGAGTTCGAAAAAGAGGTTAAGTTTAGGTAGGGTAGGGGTGCGTTTTTCAACGAATTATGGATTCCATTCAACGCATGTCGTCTGTTTTTTTTTATCAACGACAAAAAGTTTTTCAGCATTTTTTCCGTTAAATTTTGTACTTGTATACATAAAGATTCTTTCTAAAAGTGGTGTTTGGATTAGAATACGTTATACTGAACTACAATTTAAAAATATTTTTACTTTTAATTACTAATAAACTATATTTCTTTTTAAAACAAATAAATGTAACAGAATTACTTTAATTATTTAAAAATTATTCTTACATATCAAATATAAATATGTATATAACTAGCTCTCATTTTTAAAAATTTTTTATTATTTTATTTTATTTTTAAATGTTATTTTAGGAAAACTTTTGACAATGTCGGCAAAGAATAGCCATTTCATTTCTTTGATTCAATAAATTTTTATTTTTTATAAACTTAGTAATATATAGTTTCTCATGTATGCACAAAGTACTTGGGTCATTTAATGACCTATATATTCTAGGTTTTCTTATTAATTTCCATTTTACTGTAGGTATTTTATTGTTTTTTTAAGTGCTAGAAATGTTTCGATAGGAACGTCTGATTTCGGTATTTATTTATCCTAAATGAACTTTGATGTTGATTTAATCTTTTTTTGAACTCATGGCTTGTGCAACCTATAGAGATCATCCATCTAGGTACAGATCAGGTTTGACGTTGCTTAACTTTGATGATCGTACGAGAACCGATGTTTTAACGTGATATGGCTGTAAACCTACTATAATATTTATGTTGCACGCACATACACGTATGTAAAATGTAGCCCTCCCCGACTTCTACATTATAATGAACATTTGCAACTCACAAGAGTGTTAAGTCACGTATATTGATCTCTTTCATGTTTTCGTTCCTTACAAACACAAGCATGATAATCGATGTGTCTGTCTATCATGTATTTATGCCTTTATGCCGTTTGTGTATGTTAAAAGACAGTAGGATATACTTTTATTAGGATACCATATATATATATATATATATATATATATATATATATATATATATATATATATACCTACGTTCGTTTTGCAACTCAAGGTTTCATGGTTTTAACAACTCATCAGGTACAAACTGGTTTAATTAACTATAACGGGGCGCGTTTATACATTATAACAGAGCGAGTTTCATGCGCATTTATAAAAAAATTCACAGTTTGTCTTAGAAATTCACTCCTGAAGATTTTCTTGGATGAGATTGAAAGTAATTGGAAAAATAAAAGATATGAGAAAAACTACGGCGCCTTCCTTAATAACATTAAGAAATTGATCCGGGAATTATTTGAGAGGATTAAAATAAAAAGAAATAGACATAATATGTCTAGATTATTCAAACAAATATGCTTGAATGAAGATATGCAACCTAAATACACACACACACACACACACACACACACACACACACACACACACAATTTTTTCTTCTACCAAAATGGCGAAGTTACAGCTACTTTTCCAACGCCAGACACAGTTTTTGTAAGCGTTCGTAAGCGAAAAAGAAAAAAAAATTCAAGTCCAACGGATTTAATAACACTCCGGTGGATAACTCACGTTTGAGTTATATTTTCGGCATTTTGAAAATTTCTTTGAAAAAGAATGTGCGGGGTGGACTGACGAAAATAAGTGGGACTATTACTAAAGAGACTGGGAACAAAAGAACATGAAAGATAATGTAATTTAATATTGCAAAAAATAAAAAAAAAAAAAATTAAAAAAACAAAAAAAAAAAACACGTGACTTGGATTTTAAAAACACTGTAAAAGTTCTGTTGACAATTTTTGGCGAAAAAGTCTGTCTTTTCTATACCCGATATCAAGTTTTTCAACTTGAAGAAAATGAAAAGAGACGATTTTTCCACATATGCGGGAATAGTGAGCAGAGAATATGAAAAGCATAAATTAAAAGATTTAACAGCAGATCAGGTCAAATGCTTAATTTTCGTGTTGGGTCTGAAGTCACACAAGATAACGGAAAAAGAACAAGAATTATTTACATTGTTCGAACTGTTGTTCTCATATTTATTGCCATATTCACGACGTTTCGGCCGTTGTAAGCTCCGGCCTTCCTCGGGCGATTGAAATTTCGAACTGGACCCTTCATTTCGTTCACTAGGGTGGATTGTTCTAGTTCCACGTGCCATGCCTCTTCCGGATGTCTCATTTATCTCTCTTTAACTTAACTCTCTAACGCTTTTATCCATTGGGTCATGTGTCCTTGATTGGATCCATTGACTTGACCTAAAGTGTTGCGAGTTCAATACCTAGCTACTGTAGTGGTGAACAAAAACGTGGAGAGTTAAGTTAAAGGGAAATAACTGAGATATTCAGAAGAGGCCTGGTACGTGGAACTAGAACAATCTACCCCGGATTTAGTTCAAAATTCTAATCACCTAAAGAATAGTGTGAATATGGCAACAAAGATGAAGGTAACAGTCCGAACATTGTAAATAGTGTAAATAATTACAATACCTCATGTCAGAAATATAGACAGCATATAAACAATATATAACTGTATATAAATATAATATATGTAGATAAATATATAAACACATATAAATATATTAGGGACTAAATAAACATAACCAAATTATATCAGATTTTATTTTGATCTTCTTTGGAGCATGTGAGGAGGGAGTGTTTCCACTGTATGGATTGCCTCTTTATCTCCAGCTCAAAGTGATGAATCCAACACTTATCCTGGGTTAGGAAACATTCAAGGAAATCAGCTGGATCTGCCTCAAATAATATCAGATTTTTCCGTGATGTGATCAGCCTGGTGCACTTTTGATCAGGTGTCAGAAGACATGGCACCCACTGAGCAGAAACCTTCATCATGCCAAATTCATTGTGCAGAATATTCTCAACTCTCTCACGGGATATGCTTATAGCATTAGTTATTTGATTTATAGTCAATCACCCGTCATCCATCAACATGTAGTGAACACAATGTTTTCCTTGGTGGTGGCAGTTGCAGGACATCAAGACCTTGGGTCATTTTCAAGACTTCCTTTTCCTTCTAAATTCAGCTGCTAATATTTTGAAAAAAAATGGAACATAATCCTCTAATGTAGCAACCATGTCAGCATGAATGCCTTTGGGGACTAAACAATTTACTGCATGTATTTCATAATAAAACGATGCCAAATTTTGTCCATTTTAAAGAGAAGTCACAAGTAGTTATTTTTAAAGTTGTCTTTGAACAGTCAAATGTCAGTTTACCCGGAAAGAAACAATGCAGTTATTAATATGGAGATTTGAAATTAATACATGCAAAACTTCACAGCTCTAGCATCACTCCTTCATAGTCAGTATATGAACTTTTCAGCCCAGCCTCGTATGTGGAATATCATGTTTAATTTTCTACGCTTTGATTTTTCGGTTAAGATACGTTTCAGTACTTCTCGTGAAGTCAGCTTTTGGGCAGATGAAATTCACTGTTTTGATTACTTCCCCTATTGGTTTATTCAGTGTAGCTTAGATGTGACACAAAACCACAAGTATGGAGCATTCAGTGAGGGCCGAACACACTACTCAGTTTTAATTGATTTAGCAAAATAAACTTGCAACACACTACGACGTGATGCATCCCTATAAATAAATATATTTCGATTAATTAATTAGTATATATATTATTAATATTAAGATATAAATAAAAATAATCTGAATAACTTATTTATTATTCATTCGTTAGAGCGGTTTCGACTTAAATTAGGCAGGATTTCTCATCTTCAACATGGCTGCTTGTTTCAGGACATAATCAGGCCCCTTTAACGCACAGAGTCAAACTCTGGTTTATACTCAGTGACGGCAATAGGGTTGCTGGTACCCTGGGTAAGCTGAACTTCGGTGCCCTTACAGGTATAATTTTTTTTTAAATTACAAGGAGAAAAACTGAAAATGTAGAATAACAAATTTATTACAATATACAACTTAAGAAAACGAAAACATTCATTATCTTACCTAAAACATTTTCTCTAGCCTTTAGATCTGCAAATCTTTTCCTGGCACTTTCTACGCCTATCTTCTTTACAAGATCATCTTCTATTGACAACATAGCCCAACAATTTAATTTGTCTTGAGTCATGGACGACGTATGTTTTTAGAAGCTTTAGTTTTGGAAGATCCCAAACACATGACATGACGGCAGGATGGCACTATGGAATCCTCCATATCTGCCTGTCACCCCTTATGGGAAAATGCATTTTTCTCCCAAACCGACTTTAACCAATCATTACTTCACTTTTCTAAACTTGATTTCTCATTGGTTAAAAGGACCCAAAAATGTAGCACGTTGTGACAAATCTGTTTTCCCGCTCACCTATCTGGAGCCGTTTTGAAACCCCAAAAATCAATAAATAGAATCGCTTGACTTGATTCAAGCAGTCAGTAACCTAGTTGCGAGAGATGCCAACAAACTCCACGCGCGCCAACACATTGACTCAACAACCATCATGCGCGCCGACATACTGACTCAACAACTACCATTCTCTCTCAGCAACTCAACACAACCCACACAGCTTTTGCCGCGTGAAGATGCTTAAATTACAATTGACTAAAAAAGTGACATTGCCACTATGACAGTAATTGTACATTTAATCAACCTCAGCATAACTAAGTCTTTGAGAAATGCCAACATACTCCACGCGCGCCAGCACATTGACTCAACAACCGCCACTCTCTCTCAGCAGCTCAACACAACTCAGAAAGTCTTGCCGCGCGAATTGACCCAACTTACAATTTATTAGAAAAAGTGACAATATCACTACCCAAGTAGTAATTGTATTTAGTCAACTTGCATCATATCAGTCAAAGGCACATAACTGCTTATGACTTTAAAAAATATTTACAATTGTCGCACACATACACACTAATATCTGAACCCACACAAGTGACGTTTCACCTTGCAGAAAACAAACTGTTTTAATCTTTCAATGCAAACTGTTTTGTGATGTTCAGAATCAGTGACAGCGTCTTCTTATATTTTAATTACAGTCACTACTAATCCCCAAAGAGGCTTGTCAATTCCTTTGAGTTTTCCAACCTTAACTACAAACTTTCATGCACCAAATCACTGAATGGTCACTCCTTACAATTTTATCTCACTTATCACATTGAACAAGCAATCTTAAAATTCACTTTGTGTATATCAAACGTATATAAATGCATGTTATTTGTTGAAATCTATAACTACGTTGTTTCTCCTTGATTTTTTCCAATTGAATTGCCTTCAAATGTTTGTTTATTTTTAAGCCTTCACACAATTACACCTTCTGATCACATCCAATTTAGCTCAAATTCCTCAACGCCACCTTCAGCCTTCATGGCACCTCGAGCAACTACTCGATTTGCCAGTACTTTGAGCCGGCCTTGTTTATACGGCAACATAATATTAACAAACAAGGAGTAGTTTACGGAACGTTTTTGTCACCAAAATACATAACTTAACAATTTATTTAAGATTTCCGAGTTGGATTTTTCTGTTATATTTCTTTTAAAACGTTATTGTCAATTTTTAGTAAATGAAATAAGCGTTTTTGTTGCCTGAAGAAATGTCGTAATGAAAAAAAAACCAACAATGACATGCATTTTCTTTTAATTAGTGTGTCAATCCAAACCTGGTCCAGCCCAGGACTTCGGAATCTGTCTAGAACTCTGCAACCTTAACCAGTTGGGATGTCCACAAGGTTACACGTGCCAGAGTAACGGATGTGGACATCATTGCTTAAAACCAATGCGTGAGTTGTGTCCCTTTGAATGGGAATAATTTTCTTAAAAAATTGATTTATCTTGATTTGCTCCAACGACATGTAAGTGGGGTGTCTCTTGAGAATGTAACTCAATATATTAGCGAATTGGTCTACAAAATAAATTTCCTGACCAATGCGCTAAGTTGCTTATAACTATTTTATATATTAAAACTTTGGGATAATCTGTTAATTTCGTTATGCTTTATGAAGTTCTTCTAAGTGCAGTGTCTTTTAAGGACATTGGCGACCATGGCTCTCCACAATTTCCAGTCTTTTGTAGCGCTTAATAAAATGTGTCTATTTGCTATCTTTCCTAATTCCTGTTCTGTCATTCATTTACAGAAGTTCATTAGGTATGTTATGCATTGTTTTCCTCTGTCCCTTTTGCTTTCATTATGTCATGTGAGTGTTAGTTTTTCCAAGCCTTCTTTCCTCATTATGTGACCTAGAAATTCAGTCTCTTTCTGATGTTGAGTGTTCTTTTTGTTTCCATTTTATGCAAAACTTTGTTGTTGTTCACATGTTCAGTCTATGGTATCCTTTGTAGCAATACATATCCCTTCTTCATCTGTGTTGAGATTATCCAGTATTCACGGCCATATAGGAGGATTGATATTGCATAACAGTTCAGTACGCGTTTCTTTGTTTCTCTTGCTGCAAGTCTCTTCTGAGGAGATTGTCCAGCAGTCACTGTCATATAGGAGGATTGATATTACACAACAGTTCAGTACTCTTTTCTTTGTTTCTAAGGAAATGCTTAATAATACTTTAGCTTTTCGGTGTTGCATTTCCGTCTTAATTTTTGTACTTAGTCGAAAATATCAGTAAAATAGTGAAATGCATTATCAGTAAATACAAAAATTCCACTGTTTTCTTACTTAATTTTCGGATAAATCACAATTCTTGATTTAATAATTTTGTTAGTTTCACGACTATAAAATACAAATGGAAATTCCCCTGTTACATGGTTAAATATTTGAATTTAACAACTTTAACAAAACATTGCATTAACAATTATAAAAATGAATGCAAATTAAAGAAATAAGAGGGTACAAATGAAAAGATTAAAAAATAGCAGCGTTTTCAGTTTCATTGTAGCAGACGATAAATGAATGAGAATGTTATCACCTCCTCTATTTTCCGTTTCATTCTTTTTTATTATGTGTGCTTTCATTTTCTCATTAAAACCAAACAACGTCTCAGATAAATATCTCTTTCTCTTCTGTTTTCCTCATCATAAAACAGAATGGCTTATTATTTAACTGAGGTAATGGCAGGGGCGTAACATACATGCTAACCTAATGACTAACGAAGGAAAGAACATAAGTACTGCCGTGGATTGGTATTGAACTCACAACTCTTTAGGTCAAGTTACTTGATCTAACCAACGTCTTTATCCAAAGTGCCATGTGTCCTTGAGAATATCTGTGCATGGATTTCTGGGACTTATAAACTTAATGTCTCAGCAACCATTTTTGTCGATGCTCATGTTGCAGTGACTAGACCCAAAGGATTGATATTACACCAGTACCAGGCTAGAGCAGCGGTGAACCAAAAACTTGGAGAGTTGATTTAAAGGGTAATAAGTGAGATATCCGAAAGAGGCTTGGCACGTAGAACTAGAACAATCTACCCCGGCGGACGAAATAAAGGGTTCGGTTCGAATTCCAATCACACAAAGAAAGCCAGAGCGTACAACGGCCGAAGCGTTGTGAATATGGCAATGAAGATGAGGATAACAGTTCTAATAATGTAAATAATGCAAGTAATCATAATACCTCATCTCAGAGATATAGACAGATATTAACTTTATAAATTAGACATTTTTACTCCCAGGTGTCGATTTCCCTCCCAACGCTAGATTCAGCACACCACTGTCGAAAACATGGTTGCTGCCCGACCAGTGACTTCCGGATTAACAAAGTTCAGCCTGTAATAGATCATTTTTAACAATGATGTGTTACAAGTACAATGTAATCAACTGTTATTTTGACCCACGTTATGCGATAAGCGAGGCTATCAGCTTGACATTACGAAAGTATTATTCGCTAATATCACAAATTCGTAATGCGTACTCACTGACTTAGGACGACAGAGCAAGAAGTAATCACGGGGATAAGTCAGTGATAATAGAATAGAATTTTGTGCTTTGTAGTTCATTTGTTCAGTATCTAAGTGTGACGAGCAGCATTCTGTTATTTTTCCTAAAACTTGTTCCGCCATCCATTTAATCAAGCTCACTAAATATGTAATGCGTTGCTTCCTCTGTCCTTCTTGCCCTTAATCTGTCCTGTGAGTATCAGATTTTCCAAACCCTTCTTCCTCATTATATGCCCCAGAGGCCTCAATTGACTCTTCTTGATGTTAAGTATTTATTTCCTTTTTGTTTCTATTTTCTCCAAAACGTCGTCATTACTCACTAGTTCGGTCTACGGTATCCCCAACATCCTTCTGTAGAACAACTTTTCGTTTGCTTCAGTTCTCCTCTTCATCTTGGAGAAGATCTTCCAGCACTCACTGCCATACAGGAGAACATATATCACATTACTTATCCATGACAAAAGAATAGGTGCCCGCTCATAGGCTTATTGCTTTTATTTTACCTTTATTTTATTTTATTCCTGCGTATTGATAATTCTTGATCAAAATATTATAATCTTCATTATTTTATTACGAGATTGCTTCTTCTATGTGACGTGTCCCTTCAGGACGTGAGCGATCATGACTCTCCACAACTTCCTGTTTCATGTAGCACTTGGTAATTTTTGTCTTTTTTTTATATCCTCCCACCAAATGTCTACCACCGATTCACACAAGCTCATCAGCTAAATGACTGGTGGCCTCC
This sequence comes from Acanthosepion pharaonis, assembly GCA_903632075.3. Taxonomy (NCBI): domain Eukaryota; kingdom Metazoa; phylum Mollusca; class Cephalopoda; order Sepiida; family Sepiidae; genus Acanthosepion; species Acanthosepion pharaonis. The sequence continues at coordinate 146,571 of CAHIKZ030002977.1, forward strand.
TCTGTCTCTTTTGCATTCAGTACGTCCTCCGAGTGTCAAATTCTCCAAGCCCTCCTTCCTCATTATGTATCTAAGAACTTTCAACTGTCGTTTTCTGATTCTGGGTATTAGTGTCTTTTATATTTCCGTTTTTCTTTAAGACTTCGGCGCTGCTTACTCGCTCCGGCCATGACATTCTCTTCCTCCTTTTGTTGTGGAATGGTATCTCTGCTGAAACCTCTGTGAATCTCTGAGAAAATTGCCCAGCGGCCATTGCCACATTGAACGATTGATATCACATAGCAGCTCAACCATCTTTATTTTCTGTCTATATCTCTGGGATGAGGTATTATAATTACTTGCATTATTTACATTATTCCAACTTTTATCTTCATCTTCATTGCCATATTCAAAACGTTTCAACCGTTGTACGCTCCAGCCTTCTTCAGATGATGGGAATTTTGAACCGAATCCTTTATTTAGTCCACCGGAGTAGATTGATCTAGTTCCACGTGTCATGCCTCTTCCGGATGTCTCAGTTATTTCTCTTTAATTCAACTCTCCAATAATAAATAAATTTTATCATTTTGCCATTTCCCCCAAAACCTGCTCCGTCATACATTCGCCCAAGCTCGCTAAGTAGGATGTGCGTTGCTTTACTCTGGTCCTCTTAACCCAATCTGTACTGTGAGTAGCAAATTATTCAAGCCCAGAGTTTTCAACCGTCTCTTCCTGATGTTAAGTATAAGTGTCCTTTTTGTTGTTGCCATTGTCTCTAGAACTTCGTCGTTGTTAATCTTCCAACTTTGAAAGAGTTCAGAAATTAAGACAGAAATCTGAATTAGTTTTATAAGAATTGGTAATGTGGTGCCACAACAAAAATGTTCAGCGATGGCTTTTCTTTCTAGATGAAGCTTAGAACTTTTTAAACGACTCTCGTAGATGAGTCGAATAACCCTTTTTTTCCTATGAGAAGAAGTTTTAAGGAAAATGGAAAAAAAAGGACACTTATACTCAGAATAAGTAAGAGTCAGCTGAAACTTCCGGGAAGCATAGTAAGAATGAAGGACTTGGTGAATTTGACACTCACAGGAAATATCGAAGGTAAAATGTTACGGGGTGGGGAGGGGCCACCTATTCGACTTATATGAATAGATGGCAGGTCAGGGAGTGGGTAAATAAAAAAATAAATATTACTAAGCGCTACAAAGATAGGAAGTTGTGGAGTCATGATCAGCCACATCTTGAAGAGATACGGCACATACATTGAAAATTATACTAACAACAATTTTGATCGGAAAATATTGACTTCCATTAGAAAATCTTACAGTATATAAAGAAGTAATGGATTTTCTTTTTTTAATCCGACGTTATTTATTTATTACTTCAAACATTTTTTACAGTGGATAACCGCATTTGAAATAGACGGTCCCTTTTTATACTGTAATGAGACGTAATACATATCCACTGTTCAGAAAGACAAAACAGCAAAAACAAAAAATAACAGGGCGTTTGTTTCAAACTTTCAAAAATATATATATTCTGTTTATACGTTATCTTTGATCGTTCGAGAAAAATCATGGGAAATTTGTTGATAAAAAAAAGTAATTTGACTTTGCTAACCATATATATATATATATATATATATATATATATATATATATATATATATATATATATATATATATATATTTGTATATATATACATATTTGTATATTTTACTATATATATATATATATCTATCTATCTATCTATATATATATATATATATATATATATATATATATCTATGCATGTATCTATATGTCTCTATCTATAAAAGGCAGGATGTGTGTGTGTGTGTAACGAATGCACGGCCGCAATTTTCGACGGATTTGCACCAAAATTTACATGCACATGCTCCAAGTTAGTGGAAAGGCCAAGACCGACTTTGCATTTCCCAACTTCCATCGATAGTGGAAATAATCGATTTTTCATGCTTATATGGCAGTTTTCATGTAGTTTGCGGCCATTTTCTACTGGCCAGAGTGAGAGCCTATAGCTGGCTGGCACGAATAGGCAGGAAGATTCTATTGGCCAGCGTGAAAGCCAACAGCTGACTGACACGAATGTTAACTAGCATGCTAGCATGCAAGAAAAAATCGACAGCTGCATTCGTCACAAGTGGGAAAAATTTAAATCTGCATGGCACTTTACTCCAATTGGCTCATTCGCTTGCTTAAACTCAACATTGATTCTGATTCCGCAGAACTGTGTTGGGTGGGAAAAGTATTTGTTGTTAACATTCTTTTTTCATTCGGTTTTTCCAGTTACGAGTCCTTTTTTAAAGCTGATTGTTTTGTGTTCATTTTTTTTAGTTCTTTTTTCGTAACAGATTTAATGTTTAGTATAGAGCTTAGAAAAGATTCGCAGTGTGAGATAGGCAAGAAGTAAGGCATGTAGCAACATCAGCACGGCAAAGGGCACTCCTTTAATGGCAAGGAAGGGCAAAAATATTTTAAGTCAAGTGATAGTGATACGAGTTTACGATTTTTGAATCAAGCACGGGCAACGCCGGGCCATGCTGCTAGTATATATATATATATATATATATATATATATATATATATATATATATATATATTTGTATCTATAAAATAATGTATAAACAGAATATATATATATATATATATATATATATATATATCTATGCATGTATCTATATGTCTCTATCTATAAAAGGCAGGATGTGTGTGTGTGTGTGTAACGAATGCACGGCCGCAATTTTCGACGGATTTGCACCAAAATTTACATGCACATGCTCCAAGTTAGTGGAAAGGCCAAGGCCGACTTTGCATTTCCCAACTCCCATCGATAGTGGAAATAATCGATTTTTCATGCTTATATGGCAGTTTTCATGTAGTTTGCGGCCATTTTCTACTGGCCAGAGTGAGAGCCTATAGCTGGCTGGCACGAATAGGCGAATGACACGAATGTTAACTAGGCATGGAAGATTCTATTGGCCATTGGCTCATTCGCTTGAGATTCTGCAGAACAACATTGAGTCCTTTTTAAAGCTGATTGTTTTGTGTTCATTTTTTTTTAGTTCTTTTTCGTAACGCTTAGAAAAAATGTGAGATAAGTAAGGCATGTAGCAACATGCTAGCATGCAAGGCAAGGAAGGGCAAAAAATTTTAAGCTGATAGTCATACGATTTTTGAATCAAGCTTTGGCAAAGTGGGCCATGCTGCTATTTAAATATATATATATATATATATATATATATATATATGGTATCTATAAAATAATGTATAAACAGAATATATATATATATATATATATATATATATATATCATTCTATATGTCTCTATCTAAACTCAACATTGATTCTGATTCCATCAGAAATAAATGTGTTTTGGTTTGGGAAAAGTATTGGTTGCTAACATTCTTTTTTCATTCGGTTTTGGGAAAAATTTAAATTACATGGAGTCCTTTTTAAAACATTGATTCTGATTGTTTTGTGCTAACATTCTTTTTTCATTTTTAAAGCTGATTGTTTTGTGTTCATTTTTTTAGTTCTTTTTTCGTAACAGATTTAATGTTTAGTATAGAGCTTAGAAAAGATTCGCAGTGTGAGATAGGCAAGAAGTAAGGCATGTAGCAACATCAGCACGGCAAAGGGCACTCCTTTAATGGCAAGGAAGGGCAAAAATATTTTAAGTCAAGTGATAGTGATTGCTGTATGAGTCATACGATTTTTGAATCAAGCACGGGCAACGCCGGGCCATGCTGCTAGTATATATATATATATATATATATATATATATATATATATATATTTATAAAATAAAATAATGTATAAACAGAATATATATATATATATATATATATATATATATATATATATATGCATGTATCTATATGTCTCTATCTATAAAAGGCAGGATGTGTGTGTGTGTGTGTGTGTGTAACGAATGCACGGCCGCAATTTTCGACGGATTTGCACCAAAATTTACATGCACATGCTCCAAGTTAGTGGAAAGGCCAAGGCCGACTTTGCATTTCCCAACTCCCATCGATAGTGGAAATAATCGATTTTTTCATGCTTATATGGCAGTTTTCATGTAGTTTGCGGCCATTTTCTACTGGCCAGAGTGAGAGCCTATAGCTGGCTGGCACGAATAGGCAGGAAGATTCTATTGGCCAGCGTGAAAGCCAACAGCTGACTGACACGAATGTTAACTAGCATGCTAGCATGCAAGAAAAAATCGACAGCTGCATTCGTCACAAGTGGGAAAAATTTAAATCTGCATGGCACTTTACTCCAATTGGCTCATTCGCTTGCTTAAACTCAACATTGATTCTGATTCCGCAGAACTGTGTTGGGTGGGAAAAGTATTTGTTGTTAACATTCTTTTTTTTTCATTCGGTTTTTCCAGTTACGTCCTTTTTTTAAAGCTGATTGTTTTTGTGTTCATTTTTTTAGTTCTTTTTTCGTAACAGATTTAATGTTTAGTATAGAGCTTAGAAAAGATTCGCAGTGTGAGATAGGCAAGAAGTAAGTCATGTAGTAACATCAGCACGGCAAAGGGCACTCCTTTAATGGCAAGGAAGGGCAAAAATATTTTAAGTCAAGTGATAGTGATTGCTGTATGAGTCATACGATTTTTTGAATCAAGCACGGGCAACGCCAGGCCATGCTGCTAGTATATATATATATATATATATATATATATATATATATATATATATATATATATATCTATAAAATAATGTATAAAAGAATATATATATATATATATATATATATATATATATATATATATATTCTGTTTATATGCTATTTTTATTGATACCAATATTTAAGTAAATGCTCTGTTTATAATAAACAGTATTAGCGACGTTTACCGGCCTGAATATCAAGAAATTTCATAGAAACTATGTCCTATGAAATTTTCAGGCCGGTAAATGTAGTTAAAACTGTTTATTAAACGGAGCATTTCCTAAATATTTGTATCTATAAAAATAACGTATAAGCAGAATATATATTAATATAATTGTCGGACTTTGTCCATTTCATAATATATGTTGCTAGCTGTTTATGTTAAGATACGCTTCTAGCAAATAAAATCGTTCGACAAAAATCATCGGAAATTTGTTGTTCTTTTAGACTCGGTGAACTAATTATGATTATACCATTTAGCTACAGAAGAAGCGCCTGGTTAGCAAAGTCAAATTATTGTTTTTAAGTAACAAATTTCCCATGATTTTTGTCGAATGATAAAATAACGTATAAAAAATATATATATATATATATATATATATATATATATATATATACCTTTCTCAATGTAAGTTGTTTTAAAAGCATAGGATCTACATGATTTTTCCTTTCCTTTTTTATTTTTTGCAAATAAATCTTATACAGTAAACAAAACATACATTTACCCCGAAACCTCTTACGCCATTTTAATAATACTTTCAGGCGCATGCGCAGACATCAATAAACAAAAAGCATGAGTTTGATAATGTCTATTATAATTTCAGCCACCAAATGTCCTCCATTTATCTGCGGCTTCCAATGTGAAAATGGCTACCGTCAGGACGCCGATGGTTGTCTGTTCTGCGAATGTCACTGAAAGCTGAGAAGCATAACAACCCGAACACAGACAGATGAAAAATTCTAAGCAATGGAAATATTTCATGTCTGCAACCGAGTAATTGAATCAGCAAATGAATAAATGAATTTATAGAAAGCATTTCGGACTCGTATTGTAGAAGTGATATTTCATTGTTTGGTGCATAAACAAAAATGAGTTTTCTTAATTAAAAAGCGCATTGATAATGTGGCCTACAACATAGTTGAAATACGTATCTTTCACTGGCTCCAAATGGTCTCCATTTAAATTCCAGGCTTTCGAATATCGACTCCCTAAGAAGACAAGCTCTCATTAATTAAGAGATTGGCGTAATATAATCTTCGTTAATTTTTTTATTACTACTTCTTTCTGTTATGAAGCAGAGTATGAAGTAGAGTATGAAGCAGAATAATCTCTGAAATAGACGTTGTCAGGTCAACAGATAGTAGTTTGACTGGCGTTCGCTGTGGCGTTCTGCTTTTATAGCAATATCTCATTTACATACAGTACTAGCCCTCACTGAACTGAAATGGCTTTATGACCTTCGTTGATCTTTGAATTCTAATTATTCTTGGGAATCTGAACTGTCGTTTTTGGTATGTGTCTTGATTTCTTCTCATATGGGACCTAGGTCTGAGTTTATTTTCCTCCTCCGACTCCTCTGGTGATTATCATCCATGGATTGTTCAGTTTCACTACTGGATTCATTAGTCCCCTCCTCCCCTTCATGTTCTTCACCTTCAGATTCTCCATCCATTTCTATATCCTCGGGTTCCATTCAGCTTTTGAACTGATCCGCATGGGCCCCAGTACACTGTGGCTATTTCTCGTTAGTATTGCTGTTTTGTGTCCTTTCTGTACTACAAAGTTCGTCTTCTCTGGATTAGATTCCCTGCCTTTTTTTAATACTATACACTTTAACTTGTTGAAAATGACATTGAAAAAAGGTGCAAATTGAAAAATTTCCCATTTAATATAGAAATATTACATGGGGAATGTGGTGTGTAACTCAACAATTCAACTGATGATAGCAGGTAGGCACAAAGAAAACCGGTGTCGCACGTCCAACCTTCTCACGAGCCGAAAGCCTTCAGAGTCAAACAGCAGAAACGAGCCTGCTTTATACAGCTGCGGACCGACCACGATTTGCATGCGAATCACGAGGCAACGAGATTTCACGTTAACTGACCGAGACCGCTCGGCATAAAACGCGGGCGCCGCCATTTTGGTTTTCTTTTTTACAGTTGGAAGGACCAGAGTTTACATACTGCGCAGATTCGAACGCGTTTCCGAGGTAGGCCATTTTCACAATTTTCCCCACACTCCCCCCTGATCTCATGATCACAAACAGGGCAGGGAGGTGGCGATCGTCGCCGTCGAGTCCCTCTCCGAAGGAGGATAACACAAGCTTCATCCTCGTGCGAGTTCTCGTCTGTGGTTTGAGTGTCGGTAAACACTGTGTCCGCCGGGAGGCTGCTGTTATCAGAATCGCTGCCCTGCAGGTCTAACTCAAGGCAGATTGAACGCTCACTACTCCCAGACTCGGAATCGCTTTCATCGCTCGGTAGCGGTAGTGATTGCGTCACCGGTCGCAAGTCTTTAATGTGACGAGGCACCCCATCAACTCTCACAGATTGCGGGCTGATAACCTCCGTAACACGTCCAGTGCCGTACTTTGTCGTACACTTGCCGCGTGGGTTTTTGACCCAAACGATGTCTCCTTTTTCAATCTCCTCCAGTCACTTCTAGTTCAGGCAGCGAGTTGGCTTCGATGCCTTTCACGCGGACATGATATTTGTGCAGTGCATCAGCCGGCGCCGTGGATGGTGAAATGTTATCCTTCGGGGCGACATTATACCAGTAAACCGCTTCCGATACTGTACAGCCCTTCCTGGCTGCGATGGTCTTGATGGTTCTGTGGTTCCGCTCCACGATGCCGTTTCCACTTGGCGAGTAGGCACATCGAAACCGCAGATGCACGTCCCAAGTGTCCGCAAATTCTTTAAAATCTTTACTGGTGAACGCAGTATCGTTATCCGTCAGTATTTCCATGGGTGGGCCTCGCTCCAGGAAAACATTCTCCAACAGTCGAATGACGGTGCTCGCGTCTTGTCTGCGCAGCGGCCGCCATACCGCAAACCTGGAGGGACCGCAATCAATGAGTGTTAAAAAATTCTCACCATTGTAGTGAGTTATGTCCATTGCCAGTCTGCTCCAGTTGCTCTTCACGCTCAGTTCTCTTTCCCAGTGAACGGGTGCCGGATCGATCGACTGACAGGTTGTGCAGGCCTTCACAACGGATTTAACGCTTTCTCTGGACACCTGCGGGTCGACTAACCTGGCGAAGTACAGAGTTCGTTTCACGCCCGGATGTCCGCATTGACGATGCGTATTGGCAACCTGGTCCTCATCCAGTCGTCTCCCTGCCACTGCACAGCTCTCGAGTGCCGGTTCTCCTCTCTTGAGCAGTTCTAGCCACCTGTGCGGTACTCTGGTGAGGCGATCTGCACGGTTCTGACAGGACTGCACGAGTGTCACGTCCACGGTCAATCCATATTCGTCCACCAACGATCGCAAAATGCCCAGCCGTCGCCTGACCAGCATCTCACCAGCCGCCCTTGTGTTCACCCGTGCCTTCCCGGTCAAGGTGTCTGAAATCCACCGGTGCACACACGCCGAATCAGTGACCAAGTGCAACGTTGTCGCCTCCCACTGGAGAGCCAGATTCACTCCTTTAAGCGCCGCATCGAGTTCAGCCAGGTTAATGTGCCTGGCATCATTAGTCGGACGCAGCCAGCACGCATCTTCGATGACATTTCCGTTTACTTCCAATGCCACTCCTGTCGCCACGGAACTCGCATCCACCCAGACTGTGATCTCGTCACCACTCATGCACCAGTCTCCTCCGACGGGATCCAGTTCCCGCACTCTACTTAACATCTCTGCTAGTATGCGACAGAGAGAGGGATCTTTGATGTTATCATCCCATCCATTGGTTGCTGCGGTTGCCAGGCGCTTGACGAATGCAACTGCCACCCTGAGCCATCCACACACTGGGAAGTGTCCAACAAGTTTCCCACACAACGAAAATACGCGCCGCCGGGTCAACACATCAGGGGCTTCCGGAATTTGACTTCCTCGTTTCCATCGGAGGGTGCCATTTTCTTCCCAGACCTGCAAGCCAAGAACTCTTGCTCCATCTCTCAGTCGCACCGGATCCTTGCACACCAAACCGTAATCCGAAAAGTGTTGTCTTACACGCGATGCAGAGGCCAAACTTTCATTAATGAAGATATCATCAACGTATGCTGATGTGGCACTTTCAATTGTGCGGTCTTGCGATGCGATGGCGTCTATAACGGATTTCATGATGAGTGGCGCTACATTTAGCCCAAATCCTAGCCGCGTAAGACAGAAGCGTTGGCCTTTGAAAATAACCGTTTGAAATGGCCACAGTGCTTCGTCGATGTGAATCTGAAGATATGCGTTCCGCAGATCCAGAAGCGACACATTGACTCCCTGCCGCCGCCACGTTCTCAACTTATGTGCGCACACTTCTGCATCGGCAGTGAAAGCATCCACAAAGTCGTTCAATTCGCGGTAATCGAGTACCGGACGCACCTTCTGTTTCTGCTCCTGCACGACTGCCATCAAGGGAATCAGACCCTTTGGGGGTCCCAGTCTTTCCTGGGGGTACGGAATCAGCCAGCCGTTCACAATCCACTGCTGAAGCTCTTTCTCGTATTTTCCTCTGATGCTGTCTGGAACTTTGTACTCAGCGACCTTGTTGCGAAGCTGAACTGGCGGGTCTTTTGGGGCCCATTTCCACCTGGCGGTCCACACTCTCTCGTCGGAATTGAAGGAGACGTCGAAATCCGGCTCACTAACGCAAAGGGCTGCACACACCTTTCTTCTTTCACCCAGTTCCACATTTCCGGCTGGCGTGATCATCATGCCTCCTAACGCTCGGATCGCATCAATCCCAAGTAGCAGGTCGTACCCGAGGGGCCTTTGACGTGCCACCAAGACGTCGACTTTGGCATGACTCCCTCCGTCTGTTAGGACCGACACAGTCCCGACACCACAGCAGGCCCGGGACACCCCATCAATCGTCCGAATCTCGATTTGTTGACTGTTCCATGTCACGCATCGATCCGCACTAACGATCGATCGGGAACATCCAGTGTCAACGAGCGCCGAACATCGTTTACCCTCAACGTACACGTTGACAACAGGCAATGCCGCATTTACTGACCGAGAGGGGGCAAGGGTTGCGACAGCACCTTGTCCCCGGACTCATTCCCGAGCAATCCTGTGCTACATGGTCTAACTCTTTGCAGCGATAGCAGCGTAGTCGTGCTCGGTTCCGTCTGCTGCTCCCTCCTACGTCACTTCGGCTCCGGCAGTCCCTAGAGAAATGGTTGGGTCCACTGCACTTGTAGCACTTTGGGCCCTCCCTCGGTGTCTCAGGCGTTCTCACGGCTGCCGCGATCTGTTCCGTGTCCTTCAAGATGTTTCGGGCCCTGGCTAGCAATTCGTCAATTCCCAGTGTGTCCAATCTTGAAGACGCTCGCAGGAGCCGACTGGTGTCGTCGGGAAGCCCTGCCAGGAAGGCGCACCCCAGTATGCGGTCCGTTGCTCCGCCAAACGGTACTGCCAGCCTTCGCAAATCAGCCAGGTAAACATCCACGGTCTCACCCGGCTCGAGCCGTCGTCCGACGAACTGTTTCAAGCGATGAATGGATCTATTCAAAGGCCGTATACAGGGCGTCCTTGATCTCTTCTAGGTCAGCATCGTCCCCGAGTTGTTGATATACTGCGTAGGCTCCTCCCGTGAGTCTCAGTGGGATGACTAGGGCAGGTTCCTTTATTTTGGACACCCTGCAAACACGTTCGGCCTTTTCAAACCATTCGACGATAGTCGGGCCCGTGGGGGAGCCGTCGAATTCTGGGATCAACTTTAGATCGAACTTGTCCATTGCCGAAATAGCTTGTGGTGTGTAACTCAACAATTCAACTGATGATAGCAGGTAGGCACAAAGAAAACTGGTGTCGCACGTCCAACCTTCTAACGAGCCGAAAGCCTTCAGAGTCAAACAGCAGAAACGAGCCTGCTTTATACAGCTGCGGACCGACCACGATTTGCATGCGAATCACGAGGCAACGAGATTTCACGTTAACTGACCGAGACCGCTCGGCATAAAACGCGGGCGCCGCCATTTTGGTTTTCTTTTTTACAGTTGGAAGGACCAGAGTTTACATACTGCGCAGATTCGAACGCGTTTCCGAGGTAGGCCATTTTCACAATTTTCCCCACAGGGAAAATTTTCAGTCTGCACTTTCTTCGATTCAATTTGATTGTAGATGATAAGGTGTTGTTTTATACGGGACGCGTCCAATACACTTTAGCCACGTGTACAAACTTTCCTAGCAAAATTCTGGCGCGTCATCTGAGACTTAAGTTTTAGGCACCCCATTTCTTGAAAATATTGTTCTTAATATTTGTTTTATACTAGTGGCTTTTCTGTCAACAATCTTAATTACTTCGGACCATCCTGTAAATGAATCAAATAAAATTAAAAATAGCCCCATACCTTTAATATGAGCATGATCCATGTGTACCCAAGCCCATAGTTCTTTTTCTTTAGGCTATGAGTGAATTTTGTTTTGCTTAAATTTTTTTTTTATTTCAGCACATTTTGGGCAACTTTTTACATAGTCTTCTACATCTCAAGAATATCCTGGCCACCACGTTTGTAATTATAATCTCATTTGTGTCACTGTTATACCACAATGTACAACATCGTGTACACCTTTTAGTACTTCTTTTCTTAAACTTTGTGGGGGAATTATAATATCTCCATTGCATATTATGCCTTTCTTTCCAGTTAACTTATGCCTTGATTCTTTGTAGGGTCTTTCTGCAATTGAACAATTGCTCCATGTGTTTCTTTTTATTCTGTCTGAAATTCTACTTAACACTGGATCTTGTATGGTTTCCATTTTGAGACAATTTAGTGGTAACACATCCGTTTCAACCCAGTGCAGTATTTTATCTTTTGAATTTTAAGACGTTTCTAAATTTTTACTGTCGAAATTTAATCTCGATAGCGCATCCATTATTTTTTATTCAGTACTGTTTGTGTTTATTCTCCGCTGTAAACTGATGATCTGTGTAGTTGCGATAAAAAAGCAACGAAAATATAAAATAAATATATAAAATAAGATAAAGAAATATTAGACAAAAATAAATAATAATTGGAAATCCTGGATCTAATAAAGAATGCAAACATTACAGTTAATGTTATTAGACGAAAAGCAATTAAAATTTTGATGGAATATTAGTCAAAGTTAATAATGGCTGAAAACGTTTCAATTAATAAAATAAAACCAAAATATTATTTACACTCTTAGATGAAAAGAAAGTGAAATTAAGATAAAAATATTACAAGAATTAATAATGGCTGACAGCGTTTCATTTATAAAATAAGATCCAGGTATTATTACTGTTAGCACTACTCGAAAAAAAGTAGGTGAAATAAAAATGAAATACTAGTAAAAAAATAATAATGACTGACAATGTTTCATCTAATAACTATGAAAAATAATATTACTATTATTAATATTCCCAGTGTATGTAAATAAAGCAGTACAATCAAATATGGCGGCGATTAATGATGGCGGAAATTTAAAGACTATTTATTCACAGGTATAGTTGTTGTTCTGGCTGTTGGAAGATATTTATAGAGCAATCTTCTTTTTTCTTAAAAGAAAATCTTCTTATAACAAATACAATGAAAAGAAATACGTTTTAACCAGTAAACAACAACAACAACAACAACAACAAAACCCACCTATTCTCCGAACCTTTCTTTCTCCAATATTCTTGGCATTTGTTCGTTCTGTAATGTAGAATCTTTTCTTTTGAAACTGTCTCCAGATATCTTCGCACTCTGTGAAACTAATTTAAATTCTTAAAAATAAAAGATAAAACCAAAACAAAACAGTAGGGCAAATAATACGAGGAGTGGGTCTCTTAATATGAAAGGAAATTGAGTTTAAGTCTCATTAAGAGCGTCTGCTTTATTTCCGATATTTAATGCTTTTTAATGGCCGTAGACCAGTGATTATTAACCGCCGTGCCGCGGCACACTAGTGTGCCGCATGATCCTCTCAAGTATGCCTCGAAATATTGAAGAAACCGCGAAACAAAAGACACAGATTTCACAAATAGTTGAATAGAAACATTGAAGAAACCGCGAAACAACACCAAACACAGATTTCACACTAAATAAGCTGCACAAATAGTTGAATAGAAACATTGGAATAAAGCAAGTTCCTATTTGTGTGTGTATTTTTTTAAATCAATGGTTTTATTTTGTAAAATTTAAATGTAAAAAATTTTTCTAAGTGTGCTGTGATATTTTCATTTGCTCTTAGGAGTGCCGTTTCTTAAAAAGGTTGAGAAACACTGCGCTGTAGACTGATGGGCTGAGTAGTTGCACAGAAAAGTATCTGAATAATATCTGTTTTATTTAATAAATAAAATCAAGATATTAATACTATTAATGCACACAGAAAAAAACAAAACAAAACAAAAACAAAAAACAAACAAACAAAAAAAAAACAAATGAAATCTTCAATGTTCCGTACCTCTTCAAGATGTGTGTGTGTGTGCTATGGTCTTCTGGTACATGAAGTTGGGATCATTGCAACAGGATGATATTATCACGAAGTCACTTCCATAATTAATCAACTATGGTAAGATTTCCCCGTAATTAATCAGCCATGGTTAAATTTGAACCCGGATCTCAAGGCTAACGGGCTATTCTTCGCATAATACCTAAAACTTGATTTTAGGTATTAGGCGAAGCATTTACGTGGCCGTATTATATTTAAGTTCTATTCTATGGCCAATATTTGTTACCCAGGTATTGAACTTAAAACCTTCTGGTTATAAAAAAACTAATGCTTTGTTGGATTAACCTGTCTCTACTGCTAGTTCAGATGGATTCAGCCCAAGTAGTTCAATTTAAGCTTGTTGTTTTCCTTTCGATAAAAAGACTTCAGTCGCCAAGTGAATTTTTGTCGGAGTGATTCATGATTGAACAGACTTTCTGTTGTCTGGATAATATCCCTAAAATAATTTACCAATATTATTACATATACTATTCTCTTTTCCCTTTAATTAAGCGATGTCTCATTAAGTTGGGATAAGTAAATATAGAATCAGGCTTCTACAATTTTAACCTTTAGCACTCTGTATTCATCTATATGATAAATGCGAGTGTCAGGATGTCACCGTGTCACACTTTTCCCACTTTTCTCCTAGAGGGCGTAGCCCAACATATCATACCTTTCTGGAAACAGGCCAAATCCGAGAGCAAATTAAAACATTCCGGGTCGGATCTGTACCTGCAATTCTGAAATTTAGGACTCCCAATTTTTCATTACTGCGATTGTGTACGGCGAAATCCATCAAAAGTCACCCATGAAACAAAAATAATTGTTTGTACGGAAAGTAAGGACCTACGTACATCAAATTGTCTTTAAATTAATTGGCGACAGAAGAATTATCGCCGAACTTCTAAAAGGTTAGCCTAAATATTAATGCAATACTTAAATGCAGCGATCAATTTTGAGTTCTTCTGTAATTTATTGTTGCCTATCGCATGTACTCCTCGCTACCTATTGTGATAAAAACCCAATCAAGAACCCTTGATAGCTTATAGCTTAAATGCCGCCAAATTGAGCGGCTTTTAAGCTAGTAAATATTATTTCTCCTTCCATTATATATGGTGGTTCCTGAAATGTAAACTGCAGTAGCCTTGATCTCAATTTTAAGTCAAGGTTGTTTTTGTTGTTGCTGTAGCAGGATGTGACAACACAATCGTGAAATTTAAATATACTCTTATTTGGTGATTGGAGTCAGCTGCAATGGCAGGACAAATGTTTTCCTTAGTGAATGAAGTTGCCTAAAAAGTGTTTAAGGTTAATATGGATTCATTTTTTTAAAAATGGTTTTGAAATTCGCAACAGCCGGTAGATATTGTCCAGTGATCAGAAACTAAAACAAGCGTTATTGAGACAAAACTACGAATGATTATGTTATTTGATGCTCTCTCTGCTTGGCGGCGTAACATGAAAATACTTGAAGAAGATCAAGAATAGTCGATCGAAGCTTCATCAATCTTGACCGCATTTTATGATGATCGTACCATCTTGGCGCGAAAAGCTCTGATGACACGACATCGCACGACTACTCACAAATTATCAAATCTGTCGCTTTGTTTTCTCATACTAACCTGCGTAACTGAAGGGTGCGTTCTTGAGGAATCTACCTCACCCCCCACTCGCGTTCCCAACAGAAACAAATGGAAAAAAGCGGAACACGAGTAATACAAGTTTCATTCGTTTGTCAAGAGCAGTGACGATAACAATAATAAACTAAGCAGGATGTTTTGTTAAGATACTCGTCTGTAGCGTTTATTCGTGCGGAGTTTATTCATTCATATTTCAGCACGGCGACCGGTGAAAGCTGTAGGTCAGAACAAATGAAGGACGATGCGGAAGTATGAAAAACTGTTTTAAAAAGAGAAGAAGAAGAAGAAGAAGAAGAAGAAGAAGAAGAAGAAGAAGAAGAAGAAGAAGAAAATACGATTGAGGTTGGGAGAGAAAGGAAGAAAAATAAGAGAGAATAGAATGGGAGAGGAAGGCAGAAAAGGAAAGAAAGAGAAATAATGTTTTTGTGAAGAGTGAGGAACATCGGATGTAAGAGAGAAGGAGAGGTAATGACAAGTAGAATAAACAAAGAAAGTACAAAAAAGAAAAAAAAAATGAAGCTAGGGAGAGAGAAAGAAAGAATGAAAAGAAAGAAAGGAAAAACAAAAAGAGAATAAAGAACGAACGTAATAAAGAAGAGAAGTAAAAAGAAAAAAAAACGAGAAAAGAAAGAAAAGGGTGGAAGATGAAAAGTAAAAATAAGAGAGTAAAAGTTTAAAAAATGAAAGAGAATAATTTATTTTAATCATTTCACCACAAGTAAGGCGATAATACCACTAAGACGCAAGGCGTTTATTGAGAATAAAAAAAAGAAGAAGATGCTACTGAAGAGAAAGGACAAGAAAAGAACAGAAAGATAGAAGATGGCGATTGACGTTGCATTTACAGTTTTGAAGATCTTAGGTGGCAGCGAAGCAAGAAACCGGAAGGGAGTTCCACAGACGAAAAAAGAAACTATTAGGATAGAACTTACGGTTCCTACCCGCTATTTCAACAGTTTTACGATGAGACCTAATTGCCAATCTAGTAGTACGCTTAAATTCATGCGGTCGAGGCTCATTAAAAGAATTGCCATGAAAATATTTAAAGAAATAATACAGGGAATTCACGTCACGGGAAAGTAACTGAAATCGAGATGCCAGGTCAGGGCCGATAACATTACAGATTTATGTTTGGATTTTGTTGAGGATCTCGAGAGATATAACAGGGACACCAAACCAAATATGGCGACAATATTCAATGCACAGACGAATGGTAGGTTTATAAACGAGCAAGAAGTATTCTGGCGAGAATTGTCTGGTCTCGACACACGGAACCAATCTTCCTTGCAATTAATTCAATAGATTCATTCCACTTCATGTCAGTTGGAAACGTGAAACCAAAGAAGGTGCAAAGAATTGTTCTCTTGGAGCTTAGCATCAGTCGTGTTGATGGAACTCGAAAGTAGTTTCCTATGACCACTAAAAGATAGTAGTTTCGTTTCGCAGACATCAAAATTTACGAGACGTTTTTTTTTGTCTCAGTTAACAACTGATTGGAGGTTATATAAAAAAAAAAAAGAAATTTTCAAGAAATATTACTATCGTATTTTTCAGTGTATAAGACGCTCGCTTATTTTCAGAGTTAATTTTAGAAAGAAAACAAAACCCAAAAATATAGGAGAAGTGATCGCAATAAGACGTTGCCTATAAAATATACACAAGAGAATTACGATCTTATTTTATATGCCGTGTCCCTTCGAGACATGGGCGATGACACCTCTCTACAATTTAAAATCTTTTATAGATCTTTACTATATATCCTAGTTTCTATTCAGTCATTCATTTGCCCTAGATTATTACGTAGCTTACTCAGTATTTCGCATTGCTTCTCTTGCTTTCAATATA
The DNA here is from genome assembly GCA_903632075.3 of Acanthosepion pharaonis. Classification (NCBI taxonomy): domain Eukaryota; kingdom Metazoa; phylum Mollusca; class Cephalopoda; order Sepiida; family Sepiidae; genus Acanthosepion; species Acanthosepion pharaonis. The sequence continues at coordinate 163,338 of CAHIKZ030002977.1, forward strand.
ACCTGTGAGTGTCAAATTCTCCAAGTCCTCTTTCCTCATTATATATCTCGGAAATTTCAACTGTCTCTTCTGATTCTAAGTGTCTTTTTGTTCCCATTTAATAATTGTCTCTCAATGGTGCTGATATATCAATGCATACTAAAAAGCACGTGTAACATTTGACATCCTTATTCCACATACAACATATTATCTGCAAATGGGTTATTTAATGCTGACAAGATTTTTAGGAGAGGTTCGTATGAATAGAATATGTATTCCTTGTAAGAAATCAGTTTGTAGATCAAGTTTCATTGACGTATTTTTGTAAAGAGGGTTTTGGTCGAGAGTCAAATGTATTGCTAGGAATGTTTTTTTTCAAAAATGTATTGCTAGTATTTTTACTATAAAAATCTATTTTTACACATTCATAGTGCTTTGACCTCGGTTTGAGGGTTAACTATTTGCCCAAAGCTGGGACCCTAAAAGGTGCTACCACCCCGGGTCAGGGTGGACTTGGGAATAACAATAGTTAAGAAGTGGTTGCACGCTCCTCAAAATCTCCTGATTAAGAAGACGCCTTGCTTACGGATGTAGTTCATCAGTTTTCATAATTTTACGCCAATGGAAAAAATAGAATTTCAAAGCCCACCTATTTTCCTTGGGTTAAGATCCAGGCCCATTTTAAAAATTCATCAGTCCCATTTATTTGTAGTTACTTGATTTTGACGTTTCCAATTCATATCTCGCATTGGGGATTACCTCTTTTGCTAACAACCATATATTCTGTCTTCGTATAACTGATAGTGAGTCCTTCCTTTACACTTTCTTTTACTACTTTCTCTAAGAGATCCAACAGTTTTCTTTTTGTGTCTGCTATGCGTATTTTATACTCAGCGTCGAATTTGCCTATAGGCTTAGCAAACTGAAGCCTCAGGTTTCAAAATCTAGGGGGCCTCCAGCCAAGGTGTATAATATTTTTGACACTGTCATAGGCCTTTCTTACACACGCAGTCACAATGCATTGTAGACTCTAAATAAATCTAGTAATTTTAAACAGCCTTCATCTTGAGCTTTGCTCAAATCGTTTAATTTAAACACTCTCCTCAAAACCTTCTGATCAAAGGCCTTTCTGTCGGATATAGTTTATCGTCTTACCCAGGACGCGGATGTAGTTTATCGTCTTACCCAGGACGCGGATGTAGTTTATCGTCATATCCAGGACGCGGATGTAGTTTATCGTCTTACCCAGGACGCGGATGTAGTTTATCGTCTTACCCAGGACGCGGATGGTTTATCGTCATATCCAGGACGCGGATGTAGTTTATCGTCTTACCCAGGACGCGGATGTAGTTTATCGTCATATCCAGGACGCGGATGTAGTTTATCGTCTTACCCAGGACGCGGATGTAGTTTATCGTCATATCCAGGACGCGGATGTAGTTTATCGTCTTACCCAGGACGCGGATGTAGTTTATCGTCTTACCCAGGACGCGGATGTAGTTTATCGTCTTACCCAGGACGGGGGTTTGGCACTCTTCTATTTTCCTCTACACGTTTTTTATGGCTAAATTTTCCTTGCGGACGTAGAGCTGGATTTACATATAGCTTAGCAGACTGAAGCCTAGGACATCAAAATCTAGGGGGACTCCAGCTAAGGTGTATAATATTTTTGACACTGTCATAGACCTTTCTTACACATGCTGTTATAACGTATTATAGACTCTAAAGAAGCCTTCAGCAATTTTAAACATCCATCATTATCCTCGGTTTTAATCAAAGTGTTTAATTTAACACTCTTCCATTTTCCTCTACTCATCGGAACGGGTATTTGGGGGGGCCTCACAAGTGGAAAAGCCTAGGGCCTCTCTTCATCTAAATCCGGTCTTGTTTATATTGCTAAGGTTTCGAACACTTTTTGAAAGAATGTCTGTCTTACACACCGAAATAGAAAAAAAAGGTAATATAATACTTGGTGATAATGTGTCACTAGTTTGGCTGATTATAATCTATCAGACAAGAAAACGTCCAGAAGAATACAGTTCCAAACCTCCGTCATGGATATGACGATAAACTAGATCCGTGTCCTGGTTAAGACGATAAACTAGATCCGACAGTAAGACCTTTGATCAGAAGGTTTTGAGGAGCGTGTTCCCAGGTCCACCCTGTCCCGGGGTGGTAGCAACTGTCAGGGTCCTAGGTTTGGCCAAATAGTTAACCCCACAAAGGGGTTCAAAACACTATGAAAGTGTTGGGGATGTGCAGAATAAACTAAGGGATTTGCTGTAGCATTGAGTTAAATCAGAAGGAATTTTTATGTTAGGTTGCGTGAACTTTTCTGCATCCACAAAAAAATAAACAATTTCAATGTAAACAAGACATAACACACACGCAATTCAAAATCGATAAATGCATTTATATACAAATAAGATAATCTGTACAGAATATGTTTGAAGATGTTATTGTGTTGGTGTGCTCGTGATATTTGTAGTTTTTGTATGTCCCTTTTTTAAGTCTTGTGTATCAGTGTTACAGTCTTTTTAGAAAATTGTAATTAGTATTTAGAATGTCGGTATTATTTTTTTAGAAATGAGTCATTACGAAATAGTCAACCTTTGACTGCAAATGTTGAGTTCGTTCGATGATGTTATTTACTTAGAATAGTAGTGAGTGTTAATTCACTTTAGATAAGTTGTTCGGATAGAAGTTTCGGTGTTCACAGAGTTTTCTTCGATTTGGGCTAGCGAGTGAGTCAGTAATGATTTAGTTTGCGCGTTAATTTGCGCGGCAAGATTGCAGTTGCAAGCGACGTGGATTATATTAGCATATCTCTGTGCTCGTTCGACTAACTGATTTATCGGAGATGATCAAAGAGAATGTATAGTTTGAGATTCTTGAATGACGAAGAAGTTTGTAGAAGATATTGAACGGGAAAGATTTGTCGTCTCCATTAGCGAGACGGTAATTAGTAGTCGTCACATTTTTAAGCTTGAGTAAGCGGTCGAAAAATGGTCTGCTGCTGATCTGCCCAGGTCTGCGTCTGCCTCTGCGTCTGCTTCTGCCTCTGCGTGGTCACACGTGCTTTGGGTTCTTTTTAAGAGGTCATGATCACGTGGGTGGCCCCGGAACGATTTTGCGCCAAAAACTTCGAAGTGCACGTGGTAGAAATGAACCAATCAGAGGACTAAATTTACGAATGAAAGTTGGAATAGTGCATTACTCAAAGAAGGTAAGATTGGGCTAATGGACGAGCCCAATAAAAGTATAAAAATAGGTTTTAATACCAGCAATACATTTTTGGAAAGACGTTTTTACCAGCAATAAATTTTAAAAAAAATTGCTAGCAATACATTTTTGAAAAAAAAAAAAATTACCAGCAATGCTTTTTTGGAAAAGAAATTTTTCCCAGCAAGACAAAAAATATTACCAGCAATAAAAATCTTGTTGGCATAACACATTGAGGTGGTGATATGCCATAAAACAAAAGAAAACAAACAAACCAAGTGCCAAATCCACAGATATTTTAATTTTCTTATTCTATGATTCTGTACATTGTTTGTGGGTTCTTTCTTTTTGGCTTTCCTAGTATCCTTGTTGACATTCCAAGATTTGCCTGGTCAACTTTTAGCCGATGTGTTCTTGTACCTTCCTCAGGTGTATTATTTCTCACGTAGATGTTTCCGACAATATCACTTCCTTTTAGATATTTCTACGTTTGTATCTCGGATCTTATTTCAGGCTGTATTAATCTGATAGCAGTGATAACATTCTTTGTAGAGATTAGCACAGCTTCTTCCAGCGAACCACTGCTCTATGGAACCGACTCCGAAGAGGATATTTCCCTGATCATTACAATCTTAACCTGTTCAAGGCTAGGGTTAACCGTTATCTTCCTCTCCTATCCACACAAATTCCCCCTTGTGACACATTTTGTACCTTTGTGCAAATAAATATTAAGAATTCTTCGGAAATAGCTATTTTCGTCACTAAATTAAAAAAAAAAAACAAAACAAAAAACTATGACGTCATAAATCTGTCAGCGTCACTTCCCGTTAATGGCGACCTTTTCCTGTTGATGGCGAGGTTTTGGCGCAGTAGGCTCGTCTCGATTCTCTGAACCAGTCGGCGTGCCAAGACACGTATTACATCAGGCAGCTATAAACAGTCGCTCTTCTTCATCGGGGAAATAAACATTGGCGCTGTTTTTTTCAAACTTCATCACGTTGGAGATGACCCTGAGGGTGTGTCGCAGATTCAAGCTTAATATAAACGAAAAGTGAAGCCTAGTGGCCCAGCACGCTTTGACAATCGACGCCCGTATTTGGGTAAAAATTAGCTACTTCTGATTTTGATTGGGTTTGCTTTTAATAAGAATTCATGATCAAGAATTTTCCCAAGTTTCATGTAAATTGTTGTGAATTGAGAAAAAATGATTGGTTCTTTAATAATGTTCGCTATTATATATCCTTGAATGTATAGATAAAAATATATTTTTTTATAAGAAGGGGAGAGAGAGAAAAGATAGAACATTGCTTACACACGAGCACTTACACATGGGCTCTCTTTCTCTCTCTCTCACTCTCTCTCTCACACACACACACACACACACACACACACACACACACACACACACACAGAGGGAGAGTTATGGAGAGAGAATGAGTAGAAGAGAGAGAGGAGATTCAAAATTATGCGCATACCAAAACACACAGATCGTTAACGCCTAACAAAACACGCAGTTCAATAAATTACTGGAGTTTAACGTGTTTAAAAGCGAGCTGATTTTTGCAAACAAAGTGCTCAATATTAAACAGTAGAGCAACAATAGTTATATATTTATATATATATATATATATATATATATATTACAATGAATCATTCATACAAAAATTAAAGTAAATTAGTAAAGTTAATGAGATAAAATGGCGAATTCACTTCGCTAACAAAATTTTTAAAATGCATTAACCACTCGATTAATGTTATGATACTTGTTTTTTTTTAATTATAAACTGTATTAGGTCTTCCTTAAATATGTAAGTACTTTCGACGGGTTCTACGGTCATCATCAGATATGGAAACTATTTTCTTTTTGCTAAAATTCAGGTAGCACCCGAGACGAAAAAATATAATAAAAATCGAAATGTTTTTATGAAGTGTGTTACTGATAACAGATACAAAATTGTGGAACGTGCAGTCGCATTGCTAAGGTTGAATTTTTGAAAAATTAAGTGAGAGTGTTTTTTTTACTAATATGGCAATTTGAGAATATTTTGTTGTATGAGTTTATCAGTCAACGTGACATGAAGTAAATAGTTCAATAAGTAGAGTAATGTCTCAGTTGTTTTCCCGAAAATTTTCACGTCGGATCAGTTTTTTTAAATCAAATATGTGGTGCAGTTCAATTTATATTACAATGAATCAGTCATACAAAAAATAAATTAGTAAAGTTAATGAGAGAAAAACTTTAGGGAAAACAACTGAGCCATTGCTCTAGATTCGCCTCTCGTCTGGTTCACATTTCTCCGCAGTCTTTTGAACAAGATCAAATGTTTATCCCATGTTTCCTGTTTAGGATTGTGTTATTCGCTTACTTCTAAAGTTTATTTCAACTCTATATTTCTGAAATTTTATTCCCTGTTTGTTTATTTTATTTTTTTATCCTCAATAGGAGTAAATAGGTTCGCATATCGTCCGGTTCACACTCCTCTTCAGTCTATGGAGGTTCATCCCTTGTTTCCTGTTTAGGATTGGGTTTCCGGTTCCTTCTAAAGTCTTCGCATTCTCTTTCACTCCTAGTAGCCCCTTTTACATCTTAGTGGCATTATCGCCTTGTTTGGGGTGAATTGATAAAAAAACCCTCTTATTTTCCGAACTGGCATAATGAGAGGTGCATATGCGAAACTCGAAATCGTAATTTTTACAAACTCTATCTATCTATTTATCTATCTATCTATCTATGATAAAAAAATAAATTGAAATGTTCAACTTATTTACATCCTGATACTGAGCAGTGTTTCCCTAAAAGCAGTAGCTTCTTAAAATACGCTGTCAATTGTTTGTTTCTGTGTGTGTGTGTGTGTGTGTGGGGATCTGCGGTAAACACAATCTTTGTTATTAATATGCAAATATAGTTGGAAAAAAACAATACACACACACACACACACACACACACACACACACACATATATATATATATATATATATATATATATATATATATATATATATATATATATATATATATATATATACTTTTCTCATTTGGTGATGTTGGTTGTTGTATACACGGTGTGTTTATACCGGCCACCCGTGGTGTAATAACAGTCAAGGGATTATACATGCCCATGTAACACCTTTTTATTGAAAATAATATTTGGGCTCTGTCGTTCGGCATAGATCACTGATTTCTGTGTGTCATCATAACACGCCTTCGGAATTATTTTCTTTTATATATATATATATATATATATATATATATATATATATATATATATATATATATATGAGATAAAATAATAATGTTAGTAACTGATATATGTAAAATTTTATAATTTTACCTTATATCAAGGTGGACAGAATTTCTGCTAATAAAATAATCGATAACCGTTTAGAGCAATAATTAAATAATTATTGAATCAGAAATGATAAAGTTCAATACTTATCAGAGGTCAACTCTGAGTTTCGTATTTTCTTATTCGTCAGGATCTTCGATGAATGAGAAATTACAAAACTCAAAGTTAACCCCCTGTAATGAGGTAGAGGTAAATCTGAAAAAGAATCTACAACATTATTGGTCTTAATTAAAAGATGTTTTAAGCCCCCCTCCCAAATCACACTTTCTACCCTAAAAAGACATAAGTAATAGGTAAAAAATAAGAATAATAAATATAATTCAAATGTTGGTATATATATATATATGATAGAAATTATTAGGAGGATTTGAGATAATTATAATTAAGTAATTCATCGAGTCTAGAAGAAACCTCAAAAGAATGCAGAAAGCACCGGACGGTCGTTTCGTTCTATATTTGGGACTCATCAGCAGTACGCATCCACTACGGAGAATTGAAACCCGTTATCAGTCAAACCAACTGTACCAACGGCACCCAGTGAGAATCGAGCTCACTACCCAGTCGTAATTGTTCTAGCGAGACAAGCTTGCTAACCATTACGCCAACTTGAGGTACCCATAATGTCGGACTGAATAAATATAAAAAACCATTCACTCTACCAAACACTCATCCAACGAGGCACTGAAAGAGGCACAATAACAATTACGAAACACAGACACGAAATGCGATAACCGTTCCTCAGTCACTAGAGAACTGGTATGTCTGTCACTTAACGATGATGGGTGATTAAACTAAAGAAAGAGGGTGACAAAATAAAAGAGACCGATACAATAACTGAATTGAGTAAGAAGAAAAAAAAGTGAAACTTCCTAGCCTATTTTATTTAGAGATGAGTTACCAATGTTTAACCTAGGAAAACCGATATCCTTGAAGTTTAACCGGCATCGAAATACCACTCCAAGTCAGCACCATTTACTCGGCACAGACGCGAAACCCTCACCCACCTCTCGCCAAATTCCAATGAGGAGAGTCGCTTTCATTCAGTCCTGATCTTAACTTTATGCTGATGCTTAACAAATAAGATCGGTTGGGAAGAGGTAAGCTTCTCACCCTTATAGAATTGTTTCTGTCACGTTGTCCACATCACAACTCTCAGAATACCGAGGAAATGTCTTTGTCAACAACGGTACCATATTGCTATGGACAGAATTAGCTTCAAAGATGAAAAAAAAAACTTCCTTGTAGTATTCAGACCATGAAACCTTCAATCAGATTGCACAACGGGTTGTTTGTTTAGTTAGTTGGTTTTGTTTAGCGGCATATCATCACCTTTATAGGTTATTTATGCCGAAATCTAAATATTTTGAACACAATTTTATGGCTTCAACTAAATATATCTTGAATGCACTTGTATGCCTTTAACTACAGATAAAATGTATTGTTGGTCATTTTGCTATAAAAATTTATTACTGATAATTATACTATAGATATGTATTGTTGGTAATTTTTTTATGAAATGAACAAAGTCCGACAATTATTTTTGATGTAATGAATATGCATACACCTGGGTTCCCCCCTCACAGTAATATGATTGGTTGGTGTCAGCCATAAATACAGACTGATGTGGAGGTACAAGACTACGCCTATTGGCTACGCCTATAGTCTTCGCCTATTGCCTACGCCTATTGCCTACCGCTACGACGAGGACCAGTCTATTAGAGTTACCTGTCAGATTGTCCTACTCGGTTATAGTAGTCCAAAACCACTTTGCTACTTCGAATAAATATATCCCTTTCCGGGACATATCAATTTTTTAAAGACATTTTTTATGTTTATACGTTCTTTTTATAGACACAAATATTTGAGTAAATGCTCTGTTTATAATAAACAGTATTAACGACATTTACCGGCCTGAATGTCCGATAAATTTTCATAGAAAATTTTCATATGCGAAGGACGCATATTTTCTATGAAAATTTCTCGGACATTCAGGCCGGTAAATGTCGTTAATACTGTTTATTATAAACAGAGCATTTACTCAAATATTTGTGTCTATAAAAAGAACGTGTAAACATAAAAAAATGTCTGAAAATTTTTTTTTTATATAAAAATGTATTGCTGATATTTTTACTATAAAACTGTATTTTTATACTTGCATAGTGTTTTGTTTTTGTTTGGGGGGGTTCACTATTTGCCCATAGCTGTGACTCTGGCAGGTCCTACCACCCCGGGGCAGGGTGGACCTGGGAACAGTAGCAATTAAGAGGTGGTTCCACGCTCCCCAAAATCTCCAATCTCCTGATCAAAGGCCTTGCTGCTGGATGTAGCTGATCGTCATACACAGGACGATATTCAGTCTCCCCCTCCCACGAGGGTGTCATGTGGCACAAGGCCTTTTTAACGTGGGCATTCCCACAGGACTCATACACAGGACTAGTACACAACGGGCGTACGACACTGCAGTGGAAAAAGGCGTGCTCAAGGGTCTCTGTCCACTCACCACAGCGAACGCATTCCGGCGAAATTACCAATCCCGCTGAATAAAGCTTGTCGCTTACCCAGCTGGCACCTCGTACCACCAATCAGATGAGTGAGGTCTCATTGTTTATTGAGGTATTTCAGCCCGGGCGCATAATGAGTGAAATTCCTGCTTCGCCAGACCGAAATCGTTCATCAAAGCATCATGAACAAAACCACTAACACTTGATGTAATACATATCGAGACAGGTTGGCTTTATAGGCGTTGATTAAACACAAAAATGCCTGAGCGGACATCTGCAAAAGAGACTGGCAAACCGCTCTAACAGACAATAAGGTTGTGTTTGGAAACACGTATCATTTCTTACTTTAATTTCTGTTGTATACACATTTCCTTCAACCAGAGGCCAAGGGTCAGAAATGTCACAATGACATTTTCCACTGATCAGTTTTTTTTTTTTTTTTCGATAAATCCAAGATCATCCACAGTTTACATCGATGAATCTCTTCGTAATGTGTAAGCTGTACTCGCGAGTAAATTTTTGTTTGTATTTCTTTAAGGCATGGGCTTCCAGGAATCCCTTCAATGAGTCTATTGGAACCTTTTCCAATCAATCCGAGGGATCCAACTGGAATTATTGATGTCCTCATTTGCCACATTTTTGAGATTTCCATTTCGAGATGATTACATTTTGATAGTTTTTTGAAGATGTTCAAAAATACATTAAGATCTGTAGGGACTGTCATGTCAATAAGAAAGCTCATTCTGCTTTTGTGGTTTTTGATCACGATATCTGGGCGATTAACATTGATTGTTCTGTTTGTGTGTAGTGTAAAATCCCATAAAATTCTTATGGGTCTTATCTCTGTAATCGGGTCTGGGTGGTGCTCAAACCAGTTTCTTGTAGTTTCTTTCTCGTAAAAGTTGCATATTTTCCAGTGCAGATATTGGCCCTCTCTATCATGTCGAGTTTTATATTCAGTTGGTGATAACACTGCAACCTGATACAAGATGGTCAATTGCTTCTGGTTATTTATCACAGAATATGCATTTCGGGATAACAATTTTTCAGTCTGTGTGCTTCGGAATTTCTAGTTAGCAAGCATTATTATTATTATTGTTGTTGTTGTTGTTATCATCATTATTATTATATATGAATAATTTTGTATGTGTCTGAATCGTTTAAACGCTTCTCTGTCTATAAATATGAATATATGTACATATGTATGTGTAACTAATAATAGTTATGAGTGTGAATACATGAATGAACACACACACACACACACACACACATATATATATATATATATATAATGTGTGTGTGTGTAATTTTATATGTACATGTGTGTAAGTATTAGTATCTATATTTTATCATTTGTTTATATTTACTCATTTTAATATAATTAGTATTTATTGGCGATTTTCTGAACGTAGCTTGGATGTGGCACAAGGCGGAAATTATGCGGCACCCAGTGAGAATCGAACTCGCTATTCAATTGTAATTGATTTAGCGAGTCAATCTTGTTAACCATTACACCGCGTCAAAGCGTCCATTTAATTCGTATTTATCATTTTTGTATTTATTTTAAGAAGTCTCGATGGAGTAATGGATAGCGGATCGGATTGGGGAATCGGAGAGCCGAGTTCGAATTTCAGTTGGATTCTTATATGCTGATATCCTTGAGAAAGGTATGAATCTTCTACTTCTCCAGCTATGGGTAAAATAGCAGGACAGACTGAGTTCTGTAGCCTTGGCTGACAACCGATCTAGGAGAAAATAACTCTGAATTCAAAACTGTATGTAGCCCTGGCGTAGCATGTACTATACAGCTAAAGAAAGTATCGTTGCCATTGACGATGATGATGATCTCTGCTATGGTCGAATGATGATGGTTTATTTTGAATAATAGTCAACCATTAGTTAACCATTTTCTTTTCCTTTAAAAAAGAATTATTGTTTATCTTGGCTCGGGAAAGGAGTATTTCCTTTTCTTCTTTACACATTTGTGTTTATGGATGCATGTGTGTGTGAATAATTTAAGGATTGTCTATCGTTATGCATGTGTTTGTAAATGTATATATACGTGTGTGTATATATATGTGTGTATAAATAATGTCTATTTAGGCAGCAAAAATTCTTTCAGACAACTTCTATCAAACAATAACGACGTGGTATGTCTGTCCAACTTTTTATTTAGTTTTTCGATTAATTTTTTTTATAAGGCAAAATTAACTTTCCAAAGTAAATTTATTGTATCCATCCTTCCAAAATCCATTTATTGTATTCATTCGAGTACTTTCAACTGTCACTAAAGTCGTTATCAAGAATTGCGTGTTACAGCTTTAAGTGTTGTTAGATTTGCGTGTTTAGCAAATTCTAGCCTTTCTTAGCCCTGCTGGAACCAATTTCAAGTCACTTAAACGTGACTTCATTTACAACGATCAAGCTGAATTTGTACGCCCATTTTTATACACTGCGTATATGTATGTATTTATCTATATGTGTATGTAGTTATATATATGTGTGCAAATTAGCGAATATGTGTTTACATATATATATATATCTATATATATATATATATATATATATCGGCAGCATATTTTCATTAAGACAGGTTTCGTTAAATAATTTACACATGTTCTGTCTACCTTTCATATTCAGATAAGTTTTTTTTGTGCGGTTATTAAAAGACGAGAGGAAAACACCATGTTGGCTCATATTGTATTTATTTCCGAGTACTTTCGACATAGCATAATGTCATCATCAGGATATTGTTAATTATATAGTAAGTATTTAGTGTTCATGGTTGTGAAGGACAAAAGTTGTGGTCATCCGAAAATTACCATTTTTATATGTGGAGTCAAGAATGCTGTGTCATAGTTTGGGTGACGCGGACACCGTTTAAGGGGAGGTAACTAGGTATACTGTGGAAAAATTCCGGACTTTATATATATTGTTAGATAAGGGAAAAACTATTAAGGACATGCATTAACATTTAAAGACTATCTATTGTACACATTTTAAAATGTTTGTGGCGTATTTGTAATTAATTTTATTGAGGTTTGGTTTCAATTTTTTATATAAATAGCTTCGAGAATTTTTAGTTTGTGTTTATTCTTTTCGTGGAAAAGTATGGAGGTATTTTCAACGAGGATTTTTCTAAATTGTGAGTGTGGACAGTTATGTTGTAAATATTTAGAAATATTGGAGGTGTTGTTCAGGTGAAGATTTAGTCTACGTGTAAGCGTTGTTGTCGTGTGTCCAACATAGATATTATTTTTGTCGTTGGAGATGCATTCTCCCAGAGGACATTTAAATTTATAAACAATGTGGATTTCCTGCAACACGCAAGTGGCCGGGGAAGAGTCATTACGAATGATTTTATTAGATATAGTAGATTTAGTGTTGTATATAATAAGTTTTATTTTGTTTACTAGTGTCTGTGGTGGATGTATTAGTTTTTATTTATTTTTTTAGGATATTTTCGTCTTGTTTATAATTAGCATGCATCTGGTTACAATATAAAAGGTTGATATGTTTGGGGTTAGTTGGAGGGGTATTATGTTCTATATGCTTTGTATAGATGAAGCATATTATTTGATCGTCAACGATGTAGTTGGGGAAGTTATTATTGATGAGTGTTTTATATTTTTAAGTTCGATGTAGAAGATCTGTTTTGTGGATGAATTAGTTTTAGAACGGTTTATTAGGTTTTTTTATAATAGCTATTTTATAGTAATTTGAACATTCGCTTTTATAGTTAAGAGTACAGGAATTTATGCTGGTAGGTTTTTTATATGGGGAGATGTTGTTACTAGTATTAAGTTCATATGTAAACATAAGGACGAAATTGTGTTGGAACTGTTTTTGGAGTTTACATATTTCTCCATTCATATTTTTTTTCGACTAATAAAAGGATATCGTTTATGTATCTAAGGTAGATGGAGAGTTTTTTTTTTAAATTGCTAAAAATGTTATTTTCGAGATTGGACATATAGAAGTTGCTAAAAGTTGGACCGAGAGCTGAACCCATTGAGACGCCATTGCGTTGTATATATATGTTATTGTTATGATCATAGAATGGGACTTCGGTAGTGCAGGTTAGCAGTAGTTTTCGTAATATATTAGGCCTAATTTCAAGTGGGGCGTAGAGATGGATTATGGTATATGTTATTTATAGTGATCTCAATAGCTTCATGAACAGGGAAATTAGTAAATAGGTTTTCGATATCGAGTTAGGCTATGGTTTCATTGTTAGTTTTTTTTTTTTCATTTTTTAGAATTTGGATTGCCCCAAAGGTTGATTTTATGCTGTATTTGTTAGGGAGATATGATGTGATAAGTGGATTGATGTTTTTTTGTTAATTGATATACAGGGGTGGGGATTTGTGATATAATGGGGCGGAGAGGATAGTTATGTTTGTGTGTTTTGAAAGTGCCATATATGTAACGGATCAGGGCAATGGTTCACGGGAAGAATCTGTTTGAGTGGAACTTGATTCTCGCTGATGGAATATGGAGAGAATGAGGGCGGTTTGATACGTATGTAGCATAGCGGGTCCTAGCCGTGAAGGTTACACCTGGGTGAACCAGGGAATGTAGTTCATACGAGCACTTTCCATGGAAGTAGCAACATAGCATTGAGGGACTTGCAACATATCGCCTGTGAAAGAGATGTTGGAGGGTGGAAAATAATTCTTATTGAGATTCTTGACAAAATACAAAGTGTCTGTAATGTAATCAATCCTGACCTAACATCTCGACTTCAGTTACTTTCTCACCGACATGACGTGGCTTCCCTCTGTCTTTTTTACAGATATTTTCATGGCTATTGTTCTGATGAACTTTTCTCCTTAGTACCTCAACTGTATGATTTTAAGCGTGCTACTAGATTGGCAGTTAGGTCTCAACTTTTTATTTTTGAACTAGCTAGATGCAATCGTCAGTTTTATTTTTATAGTTTCTTTATACATACGTCTCGCCTGTGGAACTCTCTTCCGGTTTATTGTTTGCCTGCACTTACACTTTTCAAAAATTTAAATGCTACGTCAATCGCCATCTTCTGTTTTTCCTGAATTCTGTTTCTTTATTGTTCTTTTCCCTCACTTGTCCTCACTAAAGTCTTTTCATTCTCTTTCACTCCCTGTAAGCACTTATTGCGTCTTAGTGGCGTTATCGCCTTGCATGTGGTAAAAAAATATATATATATATATATATATATATATATATATATATATATATATGCTGGACTCCTCCGTCGTTTTTTAGACGTCTGAGGGTCAAGGAACCGAGAGCTAGACACCCGCACATATGATTTGATTATAGTGGTGAAGGCTTTGTGCAGAACCAACCACACTTGAAGAGCCTGATACAGAAACCTGGTGCAGGACCCTTCGCAGGTTTTGAATTCAGACCAGTTGCTATCCAAGGCTATAGAACTGTTATTTACCCAGAGCTGGGTGGGGGAGGAGAAGAAGAGGATTCATACCTTTCCCAATTCTTAAGTGAATGTAATGGATTCGACTGAATTCGAACTCTGCTCTCCGATTCCTCAATCCGAGCTTCTATCCAGTAATCCACCGTGTCTCCCTTTATTTTATATATACGTGTGTATATATATATATATATATATATATATATATATATATATATATATATATATATATATATATATATATATATATATATATGTGTGTGTGTGTGTGTGTGTGTGTGTGTGTGTGTGTGTGTAGAGCATTTCATGCTCGCCTATCATCAAGCGTTGTTTAGATTCCTATAAAACTGAGCTCTTCGTAAATTATAAGACAACCAGTGAAACTCATTTTAACAAGTTGTTGACTCAGCCGGAAGTTATTGTTTTGGTAACGGAAGTAGATCCATGTGCGAAAAACACCTACCAAACAAAATGGAGGACTGGGTGATGATATAGTTACAGATTTCACTGTTACAGAAGCTTTTTAGAATTTAAAAAATCTTTCAGCTAAACTAGTATAACAGTACTTGCGTGGTTTATAAAAAAGAACGATCTCTGTATATATACATAGTTACTTACATAGGGTGAAAACAGCCGTTAAACAGAAAAGAAAAGAATGGCTTTAGATACTCAAGAAGCGCCATTGACTGGCTGGTGGAAATAAATTTACGCAGCCACCCCAATATATACATTACCATAACAGGCGATATGGTATCATATTGTACATCAGTCCTGAGTATGACGATAAACTATCATACATCGGACAGCAAGGTCTCTGCTAAGGAGGTTTTGAGGAGCGTTGAACCACTTAATTGTTGCTGTTCCCAGGTCCACTCTGACTCGGAGTGGTAGTACCTGTTAGGGTCACAGCTATGAGCAAATGGTTAAATTACGGGTCAAAATACTATGAAAGTATAAAAAAATTTATAATGAAAATACCAGCAATACATTGTCACAGTAAAAAAAATTACCACCAATACGTTTTTGTTAAAAAATACTTTTTAAAAATTAAAAAAAAAAATTAGCAGCAATACATTTCTGTAAGGAAGGAAAATAAAATTACCACAATACATTTTTGTAAAAAAGTAAAGAAAAAAAACAAAACAAAAAAACAAAACAAAATTACCACCAATACGTTTTGTAAAAAAAATAAAGAAAATAATTAAAAACAAAATTACCACCAATACATTTTTGTAAAAAAAAAAACAAAAACAAAAAGACAACAACAAAAAACAAACAAATAACAAAATATTATCAGCAAATCATTCCTGTAGTGAACAAAAACTTTACCAGCTATATACTTTTATTAAAGAAATTACTAATGCTCCCAAGAAAATTTAATTTCGGCATTAAATGACCCATAAGGATGTTGATATGCCACTAAACACACAAACAAAAATATTGTTCATGATTTAAAAGACAACGACGTGTATGTTTGAGACAGAAAAAAAACTTTATATACATAATTACTGAACTTGAATACACCTGTCGCTTGTTCAGGCAATGAGCGGGATTTTTTTTTAAGCGTTTCACCACAAGCAAGGCGAGAAGCCACTAGGACGCAAGGGGTTACAGAAGATCAGATAGAAGGATGAGGAGAAGGGTAGTGGATAGATCAAGGCATCTGGAGATGTTGATTGACATTACATTTGAATAGCTGGAGATTATAGCTCTCAGGGAAACTGGAATAGGGAAGGGAGTTCCACAGTCGAGAGGTGCGAGACATGAAGCTATTGGAGTAGAAGAGACGGCTACATTTAGGAGTTTCGACAGTGAAAGGGTGAGAACGGGAAGCCGGCCTCGTAGGGCGCTTGAACTCATGAAGTCTGGGAACCAGCGAATGCAGCTCCTCGGAGCAATTGCCATGAAAGTATTTGTAAAACAGACAGAGAAAGAGGCGACGGCGCGTCTGTGAGAAAGTGACTGTAGACGAGATGCCAGATCAGGGCCAATTATATTGCATATCCGCCTCTGGAGCTTATCAAGAACCCTGAGGCAAACAGAAGGGGCTCCAGACCATATATGGCAGCAATACTCCATGCAAGGGCGAATTGTTGATTTGTAGATCTGGAGGAAAATCTGGAGAAAAATTTCCTGGCGCGGCACAGGGAGCCAACTTTCCTTGCGGTGGGCGAAGCAATTGACTCAATGTATTTGTTCCATCTCAGGTCAGCAGACGTGAGACCGAGCAGCCGCAGAGAGGTGCTCTCGAGATGTTGAGCGTCAGACATTCTAATGGAGGGCAGGGAAAGATCTCTGTGGTGATTAATAGAGAGCAGTTTTTGAAGTTGACCAGCCAATTCCTGTCCCAGTTCACAACCGATTAGAGGTCCTTTTCGAGACGCACGGCCAGGTTAGTTTTGTCAGTGACACTAGATTGTGGTGTCATCCGCGTAGATGCCAACTTAGGAACTTATGGCGTCAGGAAGGTCATTTATGTAGATAAGGAATAGAGTGGGGCCTAGGATGGAGCCTTGAGGAACACCTGCGTTCGTAGGATAGGAACTGGAGGAGAATCCATTGAGAATGACCTTCAACTCACGGTTTGACAGGAATGATTGTATTAGGTCAAACAATCGACCCGTAATGCCATAACCCTGGAGCTTGCGAAGAAGGCCGGCATGCCAAACCCTATCAAACGCTTTGGAGATGTTTAGGGCCACGGCACGAGCTTCCCTGTTATTTTGAAGATCTTGGTAGACAGTTTCAGTGATGGCCGTAAGCACATCAGCTGTAGATCGGGCAAAGCGGAAGCCATATTGCTTGTCTGAGAGCAGATCATGGGATGTGAGGTGGTTAACCACTTCGGTATTGATTAGGGCTTCGAAGACTTTGCCTGATAGGACGGTAATTAGAAGGGTCAGAGGGGTCGACAGAGTTCTTGAAGACAGGAACAATCGAAGAGGACTTCCAGCAGTCAGGAAAACAAGATTCCATGAGGCAGTAGTTATATAGTTTAGAGAGGGCGGGCGCCAGTTCAGGCGCGCATTTCTTCAAGACAATGGCTGGTATCCCATCTCCACCACTAGCCTTGCTGGGGTCTAAATTGGAGATAACGCCCAATACCAAAGACGGGGTTATGTGTAACCCACTCAGTAGGGCCTCAGTTCTATGAGGGAAGTCGGGTATGGGTACACCGGATGAGTCGAGCGTTGAATTGAATGAAAATTTTCGAGCAAAGCATTCAGCCTTGCCGGTAGAGGAGGTCAGGACTTCAAACTGGTTGAACAGAGGAGGTATAGAGGGTTTGCAATTGTTCAATACGCTCTTGCAGAGACCCCAATAATCTTTGGAGCCAAATTTGCGAGATGCAATGCGCTCCTTCATCCGAGCAGCATATAGTGACTTAGCATCGTTGAGGACACGCTTACACTCGTTACGGGCGGAGGGAAAAAGACGTCTATTGCAGTCATACATGTCGCTACGAAATAGGTGAAAGAAGTGGTTCCTATGGGCGATGGCGGCTGAGCAAGCAGCGGAGAACCAGGGGGAGGAGCGCGACTTGACCCTATATTTCCTTGAGGGGATGAGAGCGTCGATTCCAGCTTTAACCCAGGATGAGACCTCAGAAGCACATTCTTGGACGGGGAGCGTAAAGACAACATCCCAGGGGACATCGCGGAGGAAATCACGGAACGCGTCCCAGTCAGCTCGTTGATAGTAGAACGAAGTTCTAGTGATAGGAGGCTCTTTGCAGGGGGTGGAGTTGAAGGAGATGTTAACAGATACTACTGCATGATCAGAGCTACCAAGAGGGCAGAGTTGCGTGGCGCTACAGGATTCGGGGATGGAGGTAAAACACAGATCGAGAAGAGAAGCTTTACCTTCCTGGTAAAACGAGTGGGGAAGTTAACTATCTGCGTGAGGGATTGAGAGACTAAAAAATTGAGCATTTGAATGCCTGCGTGGTCAGTAGTAGCATTCTTAAGCCACATGGTATGATGGGCGTTAAAGTCGCCAAACACAAATATGTGAGCAAACGGGTGGAAGGGGAGAGCCTTGTCTATGCTGTCAGAAATGCTATCGAGTATTCCACAGTCTTGAGAGGATGGAGAGCGGCAAAGGAAGAAGAGATAGCTTACCGCATTGAGAAGAGATAGTCGGAGACACATGTACGCCTGGTCTTTGACGTAGACACGAAGGCCGTGCATGTAGGTTAGAGAGTCTTTTCTGAGGAGAGGATCGAGAGATCAGAGGAGGGGATAGACGAGACAAGGTTGGTCTCACAGAGAGCCAGTATATCCGGGCAGTTTGCAGTGAGGAAAGATTCCATACTGCAGAAGTTTGTTCTAATGCCACGGACGTTGGAGAACGAAATGTTGATGGGTTTAGATGATTTTTGAGTGGCTGGTTTAGGATTACTTTTTCGGTCTTTGTAAGTCATGTGAAATTTTGGTTGGAAGATGAGAAGGCCCGAAGTAAAAGAAGCAGACAGTTATCGACTGTGATGTGGGCAGAGAGGAGTTGGCACAACCTGCATCAAAATGTGGCCTCATGGTTGCCCACCGGAGGTGACTGCAGGGACACCTTTCCATGCGCGACATGGCACTACAAACACCCCGGTATTATACAACTGTTGATCAGAGCGGAGGCTCAAGACGCTAGGAAAGAGTTAGGGCTCCTAACTACCAGTCGGAAACAGCAACCAGAGAACTGTCAACCGTGTACCCTCAGAATGAAGACTGCACACATCACGGGAGAAACAGAGCTGCACTAATAGAGGCCACAGAGAGAGAGAGAGAGAGAGAGAGAGAGAGAGAGAGAGAGAGTGTGTGTGTGTGTGTGTGTGTGTGTGTGCCGGGAACTCCTTCCTAAACAAGAAACAAGGCGTAAGCCTCTACTCATGTCCAAGAGAAGGGTGAGGAGTATTGACCGGGCGGTAGGAAAGCCTACCTACTCCTATTTCATAGAACACATACAAGAACGACAAAAACAGAGGGAAGGATAAGAGGGGGGGGTAAATGGCACAGAGTCCTGGCTGACACTTGGATTTTACCCTTTCGCAACTTAGTATAAGTCCCATTGTCTATTCTAAAAAGAAATTGAATAAAATAAGGTTATCCGGATTTATTGCTATGCCATAATAAATGCCCCAACATACCTGGCAGCGAGTGTTAGTCCACTTTTTTCCTCATGATAACAAGTGAATGTACGGCTTACCTTGTCCAAGCATCGACCTGGTGGTGGGGGGGATCAACGGCCAATCCACCGCCCTCACCAAATAGTGGGGTTGGGAGGCATGCTTTCAATAAAATTAAGAACAACAGGACAAAGAAACGCCGAAAACAATTCCAAGTTCAGACAATTTATCAAGCAAGAAGATTCGGCCACTAAATCATGTGAATACTGACGAGACACTTTCGCATCTAGCCAAAGACATTCAATTTTTCCTTTTTTTTTCTGATTTTTCTTTCGAAACGGGATTTCTAACTGGACCATCAAATAGGTTAGAATGATTAGGACAAAATGTGTTACTATGGGCAAACACACTGACGAGTAGGGGGAGAAAAAAAATACTCTTTAATAGATATGGAAAAGAGAAGTGAAAACTGAACTCCCGTAACAAGCTGCCAACCTAATGTCATTACAAGTTTTTCAAAGAAACATATTGTCAGTTTCTTACTCGTAGTAGAAGTTTAGCAGTTCGTTGATGAAAGGATTCTCGCCTTTTCCGGGCTATGTTGCACCTTGTTTAGTTAATTCATTTTGAGATTCTGCTGAAATTTTCTGCTGAATTTTCTGAGGGAAATCACAGTTAATCGAACGGACGTTCAAATTAATATATTTGGTCCCCTTCAAAGGTTCATTCAAAGCAATGTTGTTAAATTCAACGTACAGCTGATGTCTATTATATTTTTTCTAACAACAACAACAACAACAACAACAATAATAATAATGATAATAATAATAATAATAATAAGGGTGATGTTCATCGTCTGCATGTGTCTAGATTAGAAGGAGGCCGAGGATTAGTCCAACTAGAACTCTCTTATAAATCTACGACAATCGGTCTTCAAAGATACCTGGAAACTACAGACGGCTGAATGATGATCTGTATCAAAGAACACGAAAGAAAAAAGAAACTTTATTCAGTAATAAAGGAAGCCAACAAATTAAAAATTAAATTTCAAGTGGCTGAAGAAGTGCAAATAAACCATAATAGACCTACTGCAGCAGCAAAGAACTTGAAAAAAGAAAGCAAATGCAATGGATAAAATAGAAAAACGATAGCAAGATAGTCAATATAGTCAATACTCTGTCCGTGCCAAACAAATTGACAACCCCGTACTCATCAGTGGTTATGTCGTGCAGGGTTAAAAGCTGAAACGGAAAGCTTTATTCTTGCGGCACAGGACCAATGCTTTCTAACTAGAAATTACCAAGTACACACACTAAAAAAATTGTGGTAACCCGAAATGCAGATTATGGGATAAATATCCAGAAACAGTTGACCATCTTGTATCAGGTTGCACGGTATTAGCACCAACTGACTATCAAAATAAGCATGATAGAGGGAGCCAATGTCAGCGTTGGAAAATGTGAAACTTTTAAGGGAAGGAAACTGCAAGCAACTGGTATGGACATCACCCCCGACCCAGTTACAGAGATAGGACATGTAACAATTTTATGGGACTTTACAATACAAAAAATTATACTCACAAGTACAAACATTACGAAGAACTTTATGTATGTAAAATGTGCGTGATCTTAGGAGCTTTTTTAAGATTCGGATGGAAATGTGTACACAACAGAAATCAAAATAATAATAATAATAATAATAATAATAATAATAATAATAATAATAATAATAATGAGTTGTGATAAACTCATTGAAGGGATCTCTGACAGTCCATGCTTTAAAGAAATTCAAAACACTTGTTCTCACAAGATTTTCATTTTATTTAATTATTTTTTCTTGCACAAGTGTTCAATGGAAAATGTTCTAATGCCATTTTTGAATTTAGGACTCTCGTAGGGACCCGACAGGAAATGAGTATACAACATAAATCAAAGGAAAGTATAATGAATAATAATAATAATAATAAAATAGTAATAATAATAACGAAATAAAATAATAATAATGATGATCATATTTTAATTCTCTCTGTTCTTTAGTTAGTTCCTTAGCATGTACATTATGTCCTGTTAATACGTCATAAATAAATAATCTCGATAGAAAAAGACGGAAAAGACATATCAGAGACGTTGTTTGGTTTCAGTGAGAAAAAAAAGGAAGGAAGAAAAGAAGAATGAAAAAAGAAAGAAAGTATGAAAGCAAATGACAATAGAGGAGGCGGTAACAATTCAAGTCTACTTCAGTGAAATGGAAAACTTGTCAATTTGAAATCTTTATTTGTACCCTCTTACTTCTTTCATTAATGACCTGCATTTATATTGATAATTATTATTGCAATATTTTGTTAAAGTTGTTAAGCTCAAATATTTAAAGAGGCAATGGGGGAATATCCACGGGGATTTTAAAGTCATGGAACTTGCAAGAAGCTTATTCCATAATTAACTTTAGAACTAAGATTCATCAGAAAATTCATGTAGGAAAACAGTAAAATTTTCACAGATATTTCTATTTAATAATAATAATAATAATAATAATAATAGTAATAATAAAAATTATTCTCACTAGTACAGCCCATACCTTACGAAGGGCTTTATCTATGTAAAATGTGTTTTTTTGTTGTTTTTTTTTAATTATTCAGTGGAAAATGTCATGATGCCATTTCTGACCTTAGGTCTCTGGTTGGGACCTGGAAAGAAATGAGTAGACACCAAAAATCAAAGGAAATAAAATAAAAATAATAAAAAATGTAAAACGTGTCTGATCTTAGATTGTTCTCTTTTTTTTTTACTCAAATGCTCAGTGAAAAATGTCGTGAAGTCATTTCTGACCTGAGGTCTCTGGTTAGGACCCGGAAGGCAATGTTTATACAACAGAAATCAAAGGAAATAATAATAATAATAATAATAATAACAATAATAATAACTTTTCTTGTTGGCAGATTAGTTTCCGTATTTTGGCAAGTAGGTACCAGCAAAAAGGAGACTTTTTTTCGGAAATGAAAGCCTAAAATTTCTACCCACTATTTTGAAAATTTGCAAAAATCAGGAAATTATCCGATTAAATAGAATTTTTCAGTAATTATTCATTAATGAATGCATTGTATGCTGAATAAATCATTTTATTAGAAAACTTCGCGGTAATATTTTTGACGGACTGTTTCAAGTGTCTTTTTTTCGATATTTCATGTACACTTTTTAATTTGGATGGTGGTGTTCTCGAAATCATTTTGCAGTTATATAAAGAAAAATCTCTAAAGATGTTATTTCAGTAAAAAAAAAAAATAAAAAAATAATAATTCAATAAATGTGAACAGACCGAAAATTTCTCCTGAACCTTCCTCAAAATAATTCAATAAAATTTAAAAAAAAACAACATTTTTTGAGAGTTAGTCCTGGCATAATTTAATAAAACACATTATTTTACTTCAGATTGGACAGGAAAAAATATACACTGAATATTCATGTTTTAGTGAGATTTTCAAATTCATCCTATTGCTGTTCGTAGCAATATTCGAATGTGAATATTTTTTTAAAAGTAGATGTTTCCTTTTTGCAACTGTTAGATTATTTTTTGTACGGAAGTTCAAAAAGGAAATAATACTGAATTGCCTCCTTTAATTGACTAATCTTCCCTTTCAGAAGAAAAATATGATAATTCAATAACTATTACATTCAGAATAATTTTAAAAAAAAACACATTGGGTGGAAATAAATATTTTATGACATCAAACAAGTAAGAAAATAATAAAAAAATAAAAACAAGGAATTAAACTCAAAAATATAATTTCACGAGCTTTTAATTAATTAATTTTTTTTACATTTTTGATGTATAACAAATTCATTCTTCTAAGTTTCATAAAAGGGCATAAAATAAAATTTATATTCGTAAAAATGAAAAATCAGCAATATTATTGGTCCTGACCTGGCATTTCTGATTCTTCCGCACCCAGTAACCCCTTGTGTCTTAGTGGCTTTACAGTCCTGCTTGAAGTGAATTCGATAAAAAAAAAAAAAAAAAAAAAAAAAGGAAAAAGAAGTATGCGTTTTTGGTACGTTTTTTGAATTTCAAGAGTAATGCCTTTGTGTTGCCACGCGAGTGCCATGTTGTTTGTTTTAGTTGGTGTATCGCGTCACATAATATGGATTTAATTGCCTTCTCTTTTGATTATGACTGAAGCTAATTAAAAGCTCACAACCTTAACAAGAACGAACACGAACTATGAACAGTTCATTTGCACCATAAGATAACATTTTAAGACATTTTGTTTACTTTCTTGTATAATGGATCGCGGCTCGGATTGAGAAATCTGAGAGACGAGTTCGAATTCCAATGGAATCCATTACATTCAACTACGTGCTAATACCCTTGGAAAAGGTATGAATCTTCTTCTCCCTCCAGCTATGGGTACATATCAGGACAGACCGGGTTCTATAGCCTTGGATGGCAACTGGTCTACTGCAGAAAGAAATGGCAACCTACTGCGGGAAAATATCTGCCTCGTCAGTTATGTAACGAATGATAGCCTAAGCGTGTATCATGCATGGCATATAACTGACTGATATGTATTATTATTCATATTGTAAATATTCGTTAGAGTTTTCATTTTCAAAAGTTGTTATTTTATTCCCCTCCCCAGACCAATTGTACATATGAGGACTAATTAGAACTTCACTGAAACTTTGAGGTATTATGGTGGTTGTAGTAAGAATGGTAAGAGTATAGTGTTTTGGTGCAAGGAATATTGTATAATTAAGGGTCAATGATTGTGGTTAGCTAAGTGTAATTATAAGACAGATGAAAACCAGTCTTCCCCAATTCCACTTTTATTCTTGTGCCACATTTTTTGTTATACAAAAATAAATATTATTTGCACCTTAAGATAAGGAAACTGTGCCACCAACTAGAAAAAAAAAACTTATAAAAAAAATATGATAGTCATTACTTTTGTCTTTCTTTTTTAAAACTTGTTTAAACCCGAGTATATCATGTCTACATGATATGCACTTGAATAAAATAGGCTACGGATTTCTTAGAAGATATGTTATCATTTATACTTATAAAGAAAATTTGTCTACTTTTCTATAGATTATTTTTTTATGTTATTTATGTTATATTATTTTTTTTTCACTTACAATTTTATTGTTGCAATCAGATTCACAAATACGCGGCGACGTCCGCAAAAGTGCGTATCTACATTTTTTGTTTTCACAAAGCCCGGCCCTCGGGGACCATTTGTGAGCATTTAGAACAATTAAAGTAGCCAATTATTCCACAACTGCTTTCATCTTAGCCACAATTATCTCCCCGTTGTTTTCTGCTGCGCGATTTATGACCCACAAACTCCTAACATTTTACACTTGATGACTTTTCACCTTATACTAATAACCTCATTTTAGTCCGCACCTGCTTAATGGGGCAAACTTGGGGTGACGTGACAACAACAGGGAAGTCATGGGTCATAGATAATCAAGAAAGGGAAAATGCGGAGACCCATGATCGCTCAACTTCTGAAGGAATATAGCATTAAGAAATTCGTGTAGTAGCGAGGTAGATTATTCGCAAATCATTATTAATGGGGTTGTTCGTTACTAGGCTTTCCATGAACATAGCCTTCTATCAACGTTGGTGTGGTTAAAATATCAACATTCATATTAGTGTAGTGCTTATTTTTTTAAAATTTATTTTGATCAATTCACCCCAAGAAAGGCGGTAATGCCACTAAGACACAAGAGATCACTGAGAGTGAAAGCAAAGTCTTTAAAAGGAACCGGAAACGTAATCTTAAACAGGAAACAAGGGGTAAACCTCTAAAGTTCAAAAGACCGGGGAGGAGTGTGAACCGGACGATAGACGAACCTATCGACTCCAATTGGGAGAGAAGAATAAATAAATAAATAGTTAGTCTACACCTGACTAATTTATGTAGGAACATGTCACGAGTTCTCGGGTTAATAGTTTGGTTTTGTGACATTTTACGGTGTTGGACAAAAGCACATAAGAGAAGTTGCCAATTCAACTTCTCTTATGTTCAATTATTTTATAAATGTAGGTTCGCCTATCGTCCGGTTCACACTCCTCCCCGGTCTTTTGAACAGGAGTAGAGGTTTACCCCTTGTTTCTTGTTTAAAATTACGTTTCCGGTTCATTCTAAAGACTTCGCATTCGCTTTCACTCTCAGTGACCCCTTGTGTCTTAGTGGCATTACCGCTTTGCTTGGGGTGAATTGATCAAAATAAATAAATAAATAAAAATAAGCACTACACTAATATGAATGTTGATATTTTAACTATACCAAAGTTGATAGAAGGCTACGTTCATGGAGAACTCAGTAAAGAACAACCCCACTAATAATGATTTGCGAACAATCTACCTCGCTACTACGCGATGCTTTATATTTAACCTTGTTCAAAATAAGATTTCGTTTTATACTTTTCTCTTAGTTATAAGAACCAATCCTCCCCAATTCTTCAACTTCCTTCTGCTATTCTATTAAGCGTAGTCATAACGGCAAATGAAATACAATTCTATTTTTTTTTATTAATTCTTCTTGTTTCCAATAATGTCTTTCACTCTGGTATCAAAAATTGATTTTGAAAGTTTCAGGTATATAGAAATATATGGAAATGTTTTATATTCCTTGTTCATACTTGTAAAATCCCCGTCACACCGCCGTATATAAAATATAACAACAATTAGTCTATCTAACTACAAGCGTCTACCGCATCCATTACGGAGATGAACAAGATAGGAAAGACAGCGGACATATTGAAAGCGGTTAATAACAGCAGGGATCAAAGTTACCCTCATTAAGATATCATGTAATAAAACTGTAGCACTTTGGGACAGTGATAGGATGGTGAGTTAATGAAGTTAGTCCGTGAAAGTTCTCCGTTAGATTGAAAGATAAGATAACTTAAAGGGTGTCTGTCTCTTTGTGTGCGTGTCAGTACGTGAATGTATTCGTGTGGTGGGATTTGATGTAGCTATGTTCGACTCTGAGCCTCAGCAGTGGGGGTTATCGTAAGGATCGAACTAGCAATGGATTTTGATCAATGATTCGCAATGTGGGCGGTAAACCCCCCCACCAATTTCGAGCATTATTAACTCTCAAGTGAGTAATAATTTTTTTTATATTAGAGCTCCTATAATACAAGGCTCGAGAAACAATCAAGTTAGAGGGTTACTGTTAAGATTATTGTGATGAAGGAGACGCATCGTATAAGTGAAAGAGGAGGTGCTAAGATGGGAAGGTTATTAGGATAAGGAGGATAGATAACGCTTGATTTTGACCTGAAGAGTAGTGTAGAAAGAATCATCAACACAAGATTCTGTCCGAGTAAGGAGCAGTTTTTAGAAAAAAAAAGCTGTTGGGAACTTATTTGTTATATTTGAAATACAGAGAAAATGAGGGGTGATTTGATTTGTGAAATTAGCTTGGCATGTCTTAGCTGTAAAAATCTGAATTGATTGATTCATTCGTTGTTTACGGCTTATCAACCCTCTGCGTGTTATCTAAAGCAGAAAATATTTTAGATTGTGAGATTTTTCTTTGAGATAATAATGATTTAGTGATACAAGTCTTACTAATTAACCCATAGCTGGGGGCAGAAGAGGTAAAATTATACCTTTCCCCATTTTATTTGTGCGTAAGTGAATATAACGACCCAATTGGAATTGAAACTCGGCTTTCCAATTAACAATTCCGAGCCATTATCCATTACGTCACCGGCATATCCAAACTTAAAACACTTGGTATTTCCAAGCGGTCATCCATCTATGTACTGGGCAGATTTTGAACCGATGTTTCAATGTGGTGTGGGCGTAAACTGATCTGAACTGATGAAGCCAAAGAATGGAGTTCATCCGAAGCTTTGTTATGAAAATAGCGATAGGTTAGAGATAGGCTTGTGACAATGGGCCTGGAGGAAAGAGGTTTTAATGATTTTCCAAGCGCGGCTTAGATGTGGTACAAGGCCGAAAGTAGGGGCCACCCAGTGAGGATCGAACTCACTACTCAGTCGTAATTGTTTTAGCGAGACAAGCTAACCATTACACCGCCTCGAGGTGTCCCGAGGAAAGAGGTTGTAGCGAGAATAAATTGGTTAATTTGCAGTATAAGCACCAAAAGCCCCCGTTATTGAGAATGTACCCTTCTGGTGTGAAATTGTCTGGTTATTTCGAAAATGATGTTAAAACATTTCGCTTTATTACCGTTTTCGATTTATCATCAATATAAGTTCGATCTCTTTCGCGTTGTCCGGCCGCCATTACTAGCGTTGTTTACATAAGTTTCCTTCTAGTAGTAATGCGCGGAAGCTTACGTAGTTAATGGCCTTTTTACAGCTTTTCGTATCTTATTGGTCTTGATTACGGCGCAATTTTCGCGGATGTTATTTTAAAATGCCCTTATTTTTAATTAAATTTTTCCTTATAAAAATCTGCTTATAGGTAATGAAATAGAATCTCACCCTAAAATGTAATTTATGAAGATTTAAATTCAAGAAACTTTCATGACACATAAAAAACATTGTTGAAATGAAGAAAATTTTTTTTTTTTTACTTTTCAGGCACGTAATTTCTATTTTATTTTATTTTATTTTAATTGTCGGATTTTATATTTTTTTCGCGAATTATTTCGCGCATTCATTTCAAACTTCGTGCATTGGGTAGTAATCAAGACAAGTGAAACTTCCGCGCTGTATGACTCCCCGAGGCAAACGTATATAAACAAAGCCAGTAATGGCGGACGTTCTGTGTACGCGACGGAAAAGAAGTCGAACTTACATTGAACATAACTTCTAAACGGTAATTGAATGCAATGTTTTAAAATCATTTTCGAAATAACCAGGCAATTTCACACCAGAATGATGCATTTACAATACCGGAGGCTTTTGGTGCTTATACTGCAAATTAATCAATAAGTGTTGCTCACAAGACCGAGTAAATAAGTGTTCATGAGTGTTATGGAGGGCGCTATAATTGTAACAGGAGAGAGGAAACCCATAGCTGCTCAGTTTCGTACTTCAAACATAAACAAAGCAATGCCTAAAGAATTAATGGATTTACTTTTTAAAATTATAAACAGAATGTATGACGTCTATCGGTCTGTGCATTCGATAAATTTTAATAAATAAAACGTTCTCTCCGACAGGGTTGGAACCTGTGCTCACCACTTTGTAGGAGAAACCACCAAAATCTGAAGAAAAAAAGTGTGCATTCCTTTAAAGGGGAAAATAAAACCTTGCATCCTCTTGAAGTTTTCCCAATTTTGTGACTTTTCAACCACAAATTTGAATGTATTTTATTGGGGTTATGATGTGGCATGGGACATTATCACCCCGAAATAATAATGCTATGAAACAGAAAACATCAAGTTAAGAGAGGCGTTTTCGAATAACCAAAATGCTGATATGCCGCAAAACTTTGAAATATTAATGTGACAGATTTTATTTAGAAAACGAAATACAATCTTTTTTTTAAGCGTACAAAAGATATCAGATTATTAATAGAAGATAGAATTCGGAATGTCTTGATCTAAGGGTTAATTTTATCGATAACAAGACAGCATGAATCTATGTAAAGTTTACCAAAATTGCTCAGAGCTATGAATAGATAAACTTAGAGTAATGGAAATATGGTCAGAGTACTGAAAGATGAAGCGAGTGTGAAGTTTTAATTTAGATGTGTGACGGGAAATGGATGGATCCCGTTCCTAATAAAAGTATGTTAGTACGTTCGCTCTAAAAAAAACAAATACGTCACCAGTTCTTTATATAAATAGCAGAGCAGAGTAGGGTTGAGAGCCGGGCAGAGTTGGATTAGAGACAGTGAAGAAGTGACTTCAGACATTGGAACAAAGCGCCAGCTAACATGCGCTGTTGATATAAGTACCGCTACTCCTGCTACCACTATTACTACTACTATTACTAGTACTTAGGACGAGACATCGACGGTTGTAGTAGTTGCGCTAATAACATACAAAAAAGGGTTGAAACGAAGCCACCTCTCTCCTTTAACGAAATTACACGAAGTATTTTCTTTTGTTTTGTTGATCATCGTTCTTATACAAGAAACATTCAACTTTTTGCCACGAGAATTGTATTATTATATGTATTGCTGATATTATATATTATATATATATATATATATATATATATATATATATATATATATATATATATAAAACTTTTATCCATCTAAAATCAGGTCAACTTGGCCATATTTAATTGCTGTTAACCCGATTCTCATCCAACAAGCTTGCATGTAGACCAACGGAGAGCTTTCAGAATTCTACGACCCGATAACTACTCGGCAGGATCAAAAATCACAACGTGGCCAGTGAGTGGAAACGAATCGACATTTGAAACCAGAGACTTAGGTCTAACCTGTAATACTGGACCATACATGACCAACGGCCGGTCTTGTGGATGACGTCAGCCCAGTGGGGTTAGGATACGGTGTCACATGGACGCCTTGAGCAGAGACTGCGTTACAACTGACACCGTGCGAGAGGATCGGCGTTACAATAATGTAATAGACTAATCTAAAATAATGCATCATTTTAAAGTGAGGTGAAAATGTTACATGCTTTTCAAAATTATTTACAAATAAAAATCTGAAAGTACTGAGCGTATATGTATTCCCCCCGCCCTTACTGTTAAACTCTTAAGTAAAATCCAGCGCAACCGGTTTTCTACAGAAGTTATATAATTAGTAAATAGAGTCCACCTGATTATGACGATTTCTTTTGAGTAAAGGAAAGAATGGGAAAAGAGTTACGGTCCTTGATTCTATACTTTCCAATTAAATACACCTGTACTATAAAGGTCTTAAAAGTTTGTTAGAGTATATTAGACCAAGGAGCACATGAGACAGGTCAGGGATGAAGTGTTATGCAGAGTTATGTTATAAAAAATGTCACATGTTTTGAACATCATATGGGGTACTATTAAATCCATAATCCGAAAATGGAAAGAGTATGATACAACGGCCAAGCTAACAAGACAAAGGACATCTATATAAACTGACAGAACGGGCGAAGAGCATTAATCAGAGAAGCAACCAAGAGACACAGGGTAATTCTTGAGGGGCTGCAAAGATCAACACCGAAGGTGGGAGAATTTATCCACGGGACAACTATTAGTTACGTACTCTACAAATCTGGTTTTTACGGAAGAGCAACAAGAAGAAAGCACTTGTTGAAAGAAATCCATAAGAATTTCCATTTGCAGTTCGATACAAGATTTTGCGGTACCCGGAAAATTGGGTAATTTTGACAAGGTAAGAAAATTCGGTAACTATGAATTAAAAGTCGATTGAAAATTGATTTTAGGGTCGTTCTACGGATTTGGGGTTAAGCCCCCTCCCCTATATTTTTAAATAACTGAAAATCGTGGAGTCCAGATAAAACCCCACTACAACACAATACCAGATCCTTACTTGCAGAAGAGGGGCTTAGGAGACTAGACCTCCTTTCCCAATGTTTTAAAAAGTATTATCAACTATAAGGATCTAGATAAACCCACACCACAACAATACCAAAGGCCGTACTTTCTGGAGGGGTGTAGCCCCCTCCCGATATATTTAAATAAGTATTAACTAAAAAAACATGGGTTCCAGTCCAGATAAAACCCAACTGAAACAATACCAGGGCCGTACTTTCTGGATGGTGGATTTAGGGGGCTAATCCCACCTCCAATATTTTTAAATAAATATTTTTTTAAATAAGTATTTATTTAATTACTATAATACTCTAATATAGTTTTCAAGCAAATAATATAGATTTTATCTAAGTTAAAATAAAAGTTCTTGAATATTCTTTTTAAATTATTTTAATAAAAAAAAGTAGTAAATAAATTAAGTTTTAGATAGTTATTTCTTTAAAGATATCACCTAAACGGATCGTCAGGGTCAAACTGTTTAGGTGAAACCGAGGTAGGTTTACCTGGCTCTTTAGGTTTATATTAGGTTTACTCTACTTAGTGTATTGAGCACTTTACTCGTTTTGGAGTTTTTTTTCTTTGGACTTTGAGCTTGAATTCTGGACGATTGTTTTTGCCTGAATTACATATCCTTAGTTCTTTCTTTTTTTATTCCTTATTTTTCCTTGGGTACTTGTTTGTTCAACTACAAGCCGAAATACCTAAGGTTTTTCCAAGCGAGTACCACTATATATATATATATATATATATATATATATATATATATATATATATATATATATATATATAAAATAGCCTCATTTTATTTCAAAATTATAATGGAGAACGGTCCTAAAATCAATTTTCAATCGACTTTTATTTTATAGTTACCCAATCTTCCGTTACGGATTTTTCCTAAATTCGTTTTTGCATATCATTAATTAAATAAATTTACATATAAACACATGTGTATTCAGGTGTATGTGTGTGTGCGCGCAGCCGTTTAATAAACTCTTCGACATGATCACATAAACAAGCGCATAATGTGTATTGCAAACTCAACAAACTGAAATTATATTTATTACTGAATCCATAAAAGAACATTAAAAAAATAAGGCAATACGCCCATAACTGTTAGTTAGTCCGGCTGCGTTTCTCAGGCGCACGCAACGTGATATATGACCGCCGAATAGTCTATTAAGGCCCCAGCAGATAACTTTTAACCTTCTCCTCCCCAGCACCATTATATTTACATACGTAAATATAACAACGCACATGTTCACACAGGCGCTTAAGGAGCACCAGAAAAGACGGTCTGGTCGGGTGTTTTTCTTTTTGTAAAGTTCATGTCGTTGAATAAAACATATTTTAGTTGGGTCTCTTTTTCGATGTAGTCATTTAGAAAGTGGCAGAAGAATTCGAGAAAAAAACAAAACTAAACCATCAACTGCAAGAAGACAGAAAATATAGTCAGTTGCAAGTGAGAAAGCTCAAAGTGCGAGTTACCAACTAGAGATATAAACATCAAGCGTGTAACAATGGAACTCATTGCTCTAAAACATGATGTGTGATGGAGTCACTTGCGACGGGACTAAATTCCGTTGCTGCATCTTATATATATATAAATACTTAGAGGCGACAGGCTATTTCATGCTAGATGCAATCGTCAGACCTGACGATTGCGTCTAGCATGAAAGAGACTGTCGCCTCTAAGTGTTGACTTCAATGTTCACTTTTTTATTTACACACGCTCTACCTCTGTTATGGAGCACTTTATCCCATAAATATAGCACACATTAAGTGTATATTTCTTCATATATATATATATATATATATATATATATATATAAACATGTAAACGGATGCAAATTTGTTGAAGACCTCGATTTATTCCTTCCTGGTTTATTTTCCGCTCGTGTGAATTGGAGAGAGAGAGAGAGAGAGAGAGAGAGAGAGTGTGTGTGTGAGAGAGAGAGAGTATGTGTGTGAGAGAGAGAGAAAGAGAGAGAGTGTGTGAGAGAGAGTGTGTGTGTGTGAGAGAGAAAGAGAGAAAGAGTGTGTGTGTGAGAGAGAGAGTGTGTGTGTGTGTGTGAGAGAGAGAAAGAGAAAGAGAGAGAGTGTGTGTGTGTGTGAGAGAGAGAAAGAGAAAAAGAGAGTGTGTGTGTGTGTGTGAGAGAGTGTGTGTGTATGTGTGTGTGTGTGTGTGTGTGTGAGAGAGAGAGAGAGAGAGAGAGAGAGAGAGAGAGAACTAGTAGCAGTCCTAGCGGCAGGTTACTGCTCTCTACAGTGGTGGCATCTTAATCCCATCCGTAACCGACCGACCCACGGGTCAGTTCGTACTTTTCGCTTAAAATCTTCCCTTTTTCAGTTTAACTGCCTCCACAAAACTCGCCATAAGTTTTAATATCTGGAAAGTGTTTTAATAGAGAATGGAAAATGCCACACCGTGATTCGAACACGCATTGGACTAACGAAAGATGCATCCCAAAAGCTAAGCAAGGTGCTGGGAAATGGCAAATTTTGTTAGAAACAAAGAAAGTGCTGGATTGCCATGTGATATCCTTCCTCTTATATGATAGGGAAAGTTTGACAATTTCCTCACGAGGCAGCGGAAATCTGGGTCTACAGAAGGATACTGAAAAATTCCATGGACGGAGCAAACGAGTTAGCAATAAAAAAACGTCTTAAATTAAAAGGCAAGAGAAAGAACACTTAGACTCAAAATAATGAAAAGGCAGCTGAAATTTCTTGGACACATAATGGGAAAGGATGACTTGGAAAACTTAACACTCACGGGGCATATTAAGAGCAAGAGAGATAGAGGAAATCGGTGAGTCACTTACCTGATGAGCTTGTGTGAATGGATAGCGGAACTTGGTCCTTGGCAAAGCGCCACACGAGATAGGAAGTTGTGGAGAGTCATGATCACCTATATCTTCAAGGGATGCGGTACACAGAAGAAGAAAAATGATCGTGGACGTACAAGCCGTGGGGTGCAACTGTGGAGAGTTGCCAGACCGCAATATTCGGTGTGCAGAAATTTCATGCAAATGAGAAAAACTTGAGCAAAAATATTTAAAGTAATTAAGCTATTAGTACACACCGTAAAATCCAGGGTTAATCATTAAAATTAATTATATATTTCTAAAAAAAAAAATATCCAGTATTTTCCAGGTTTATTACTGCAGACGAGATGCCAGATCAGGGCCAACGTAATTGGCCCTGATCTGGCATCTCGTCTGCAGTCGCTCTCTCACAGACGTGCCGTCGCCTCCCTCTGTTTTTTTTTTACAAATACTTTCATGGTAACTGCTCCGATGAGCTGCTTTCGCTGGTTCCCAAACTTCATGAATTTAAGCGTTCTACTAGGCTAGCATCTCTCTCAGACCTTTTCATTGTCGAAACTGTTAAATGTATCCGTCTCTTCTACTCCAATAGCTTCATGTCTCGCACCTCTCGCCTGTGTAACTCCCTCCCCTCTTCCTGTTTCCCTGATAACTATAATCTCCAAATATTCAAATGTAATGTCAATCGACATCTTCAAATGCCCTGATCTATCCTTCTATTCATCCTTTCCTCTATCACTCCTATTTACTCTAGCTTCACCTCTCTGTAACCGCTTGCATGCTAGTGGCTTCCCGCTTGGGGTGAAACGCTTATAAAAAAAAAAAAAAAAAAATGTGGTATTATAACAAAAATCTGGTATTAATTATAATAATTGTAATTCTATTTCGGGGACAATGATGGAAAATTAATTGCTGGTTAATTATCAACCAAAAATATTTCTAAATATCAAATGACATATTTAAAGACTGTAACCATTATTTTTTTCAAGACTAAATGGGAAATGCGTTAACATGCCAGAGAGATGACGTAAATATTTTTAGCAGAATTCTAATCGGAATACGAAATTTAAAACTAACTCTTTCTATTGTTACAATGCTAAATGGCAGCGGTGGGATTCGAACCCACGCCTCCGAAGAGACTGGTGCCTAAAACCAGCGCCTTAGACCGCTCGGCCACGCTACCAACCATACAAGCAGGTTTTATGATAATGATATAAACTATGTAAATATTGATTCATATTCGCGATCTTTGGACGAACTGTTTGTCTTGAGAAAATGAAAGTTAAAACAGCTTAGGAAAAAAATACGGTTGTAAAATGATACATTGACTCCACGAAGATACAGGATGAGAAGGGGTTTTCTGCCTTTTCGCATTTATTTCTCCAAGTTATCGATCAGGGGACTTCGCCATTTCATAGTCACCGTTTTTCAGATACATATCAAAAAATAATTGAGAAAATACTTAAAAACATTTTATTTTCATAAGGTGTAAATAAAAAATGAAGAAACAAGGCTTGGAAAATTTGACACATGACGTATAGAAATCAAGAGCTGGAGGCAGTAAAGCTTGTGCAAATGGATCGCAGAACAGGACGAGGGATAGTAAAAAACAAAACAAAACAAAACAAAAAAAAAACAAACAAATATTGCTATGAGCTACAAAGAATAGTATGTTATGGAGAAGGTACACGGCATGTAGAAGAGGATATTTTTTTAATCAATTCACCCCAATCAAAGTGATAATACCACTAAGATGCAAGGAGTTACTCGTGAGTGAAAGAGAAGGAGAAGACATTTAAAAAGAGCCGGAAACCCAATCATAAACAGGTTTTTGGTTTGGATTGGTTTCCGACATATCAATCTCAATGGTTTGTTTAATGCCGACAAGATTTTTTTTATTTTCCAAAATGTATTGATGGTAAAAAGTTTTCTTCTTCAAAAAATGTATTGCTGGTATTTTTTTTTCCAAAATGTATTGCTGTTATTAAAACCTATTTTTACACTTTAATAGTGTTTTGATCCCAATTTGGGGGTTAACTATCTTCCCATACCTGGACTTTAACAGGTGCTACAACCCCGTGTCAAGGTGGACCTGGAAACACCAGCAATTAAGAGGTAGTTCCACGCTCCTCAAGACCTCCTGATCAGAGGCCTTGCTGCTGGATATAGTTTATCGTCTTACCCAGGACGCGGATGTAGTTTATCGTCATATACAGGACGGCCCTAAACAAGAAAAAAGGGCTAACCCTCTACTCCTGTTCAAAAGACTGGGGAGTTGTGTGAACCGGACAATATACGAGCCTGTCTACTTCTATTAAAATATCTAAAAGGGATACCAAAATAACACGTGGCATGTTTGAAATTACTTCATTGATAAGCATGGTTGGTTGTTCTAATAATTCTCCCGCTCTTTTTCTTATTTCACTTTGAAATTTCTCTTGGTGAAACAGAACAGAAGGGATAATATTGTTGTAGAAACGAAGAATGAGTAACCTGGAAGGCAGAACTTGCTTCTGCTGAACAGGTTAATTTCTTCTTCGCCTCAGCAAACGTAAATTCAAAGAAAAGGAATACGTCGTATTTTGGGTAAATAAATGTATAATTTATTTACATATATACAAAGCCAGCATACTACTCGTTGCTGTTGTAAAAGGCGACAGAGTGGGGAAGGAAGAAAGAGAGAGAATGTTGGTCATGGCTGTCGGCTGATGTTTTGTGAAGACGGCGGCGGCGAAGGATGAAAGTTGAAAAGTATCGGGTTCAATCTAAGTCTGCCTGCGGCGTTCTTGACCAACCTCTGTGTATCAACATCTCAGCCGGGTCTCTCTGTCTTCTTCAGCGTTGAATCAAGGAATTTATAACCGTCATATCAGATCCAAATCACAGTCTGTGTCTTTTAGCGGGAATTATTTCTACTGATCAATATATAAAGTTCATTTTATCATTTAATACCGAAAACATGCGTCGAGCCATGATGCGCAGAGACTCGTTTTCGCACTCTGCATTGAGTCGTCGAGCAGTCAACATCCGGTTTAGTGTAAGAAACACGACAGTATGTACATTAATATCTTTGAGGACTAACCATAATTTTATATGAATTATCGAAGCTGTTCCCATATTCCAAAGGCTATGCTCTTGTCGTCTTTTCTACAAGCATAGAACACATCAAGATAATAATTGTTAAAACATGAGTTTTCTGCGTTGATTTATAATTCGACAGTTGTCGAAATATAAAACGGTACATTTTCAGTTTGTAAATGATGACTGCGAAAGAGTGGCTACGAAATGACGACTGCGAAAGAGTGGCTACGAAATGACGACTACGAAAAAGTGGCTACGAAATGACGACTACGAATCGTACCTTTTCGCTTTTTAATTGTCAAAAGTGTTATGGTTTGGAAATCGCCCCTCTTCAAGATCAAAACAACTGTAATACCAGTTACAAATCCATGAAACAATATCTACAGTGCTGGATTTACCTATAGGCTTAGCAGGCTGAAGCCTAGGGCTTCAACATCCAGGGACCTCCAGCCAAGGTGTTTAATATTTTTGACACTGTCATAGGCCTTTCTCACAAATTCAGTTATAACGCACTGTAGACTTTAAATAAACCTTCAGTAATTTCAAACACACGTCATCATCCTCAGCTTTGCTCAAATCATTTAACACTCTTCCATTTTCCTCTACTTGTGAGAAGGTGGAATTTCTAGGGGCTTCACAAGTGAAATAGCCTAGGGCCCCACAAGTGGAATAGACTAGGGCCACTCTTCATCTAAATCCGGCCCTGAATATCTAGTATTTAATCAATAGGTCTGTATTGACTTGTTACAGGCATGATGTCACAAGTCTACACGACTTCTCGGGTGGGAGCCAAAGTATTATTTCGCTAATTTATTTATTTTCTGACAACAGTCATTATCTAACTTTTTTTTGTAAGCCCGATTAAACAGTGTGTTAATTTTTAGTTTTTTTGTTTTTGCTTTTACAGTAGGGTTCAACCTTTACAAGACCAGTGGCCAGTCGAAGTTGAGGGTTACGTTAGGAGGCAATTTGTGCGGATATGAGTGGAAGATAACGGTTAATCCTTGCCTGGATCAGGTTAAGATTGTAGTGATCGGGAAACATACTTTTGGAGGTCGGTTCCACAGGCGAGTGGTTCGCGGGAAGAAGCTGTTCGAGTGGAACTTACTTCTCACCGATGAAATACGGGGGGGAATGTGGGTGATTTGCTACTATGTAAGTGGCATGGCGTGTCCTTGCCGTGAAGCTTTGAATTGGTGGGACCAGGGAATATAGTTCGTCGGAGCACTTTCCGTGGAAGTAGCGATAGAGCATCGAGAGACTCGCCACATCCCGCCTGTGGGAGAGAGGTTTGGAGGGGGGGAGAATAATTCGTCACCCACAAGGGATCGGAGACGCTTTTGGACTTTATCAAGGTTGGTGAGTGATGTCTGGGTAGCTCCCGTCCAAATATGGCAGCGATACTTCATTTTTGGTTTGATCTGGCTCTTGTAAAGGTAGAGGATAACAGGATGAGTCAGGTACTTACTGGAGCGGTACAGGGAGCCGAACATTTTCTTTTTACAAATGTCTCTTCCATTTTCAAATACGCAATTAGTTTCCACAAATTTGGGTGCATGTCAGTATAACTTTGTTTATTAAAATGTTTAAATTGAAGTAACAATAGTGTGAGCATGATATACTTGATAACAAGGTATTTCGCATATTAAAAAAATGAGGCGAAATTGATTAAGGCAAAAATTCTATACGGCAAAGTTTTCTACGGCGAAAATTCTTGAGGCGAGTTTTCCTACGGCAAAAGTGTTTTCGGCGAATGTTCCTAGAACCAAAGAACTATATATGCCTGAAAATAGATTCCGCTGTTCCATCAAACCAAATAATGAAATTGGAATAAGGCGAAAAAACTAGGACAATATCTTGACTGCCTTAAAACTGAAAAGAAATATAAAGTGGCATTATATGCCATTCTCAGAGTTTACTGAGGAGACTTGAAGAATTCTTGCAAAAAGATTGGAAGAAATCCGAAGAAGAATCCAAATTATCTTGACGGCATTATTAAAATCCGAATACTGTACGGGAGAATTGAAGAGATTTGCTATCTTATGATTTGTGGAGAAAGCTGTCAATCTATATTAAATATCGTGACCCATCAGGATGTCAATGGTCATCGTTCTCCACAGATTCCTTTTCTTTATTATCAGTGAATTGCTATGACTTGGGAAATATATTGGCGTGGTTTCCCGTTCCCGTTTTTCTTCTTATGTACCAAGCCATTCAGGGTGTGAACGATAATGACTCTCTATCGAACAGACTCCCGAGAGAATGCTTCCTCAACTAGTACAATATGAAGTCTAGTGTCAACCGATATTTATCTTACATATCCTCATAATATAAACCTCATCCCCACTACGCCCCTACAACAATCTAATTCAATAACACTTTACCTTGGGTGGCTCTTTGGCATTGTATCGGGGAACAAGATCCCCCCCCAAAAAAAACCCCCTAAAATTAGTGTGGAATGTTAGTAAGAACTTATATGGGCATTTTTCTCTTGTTATCTTTTTAACTGCCATTTAATTGCAACGACACGACAAGCACTTAAATGGATTTTACATTTTTCATACACCTTTCAATCGATAGCTATTCGACAGCTCTTATCAAAATTCCACAATAGTTTTTTTTTTTTTTTTTTATACAAGATCAACATATCCGAGTTGGTTTGGTTTGTTGTGTTTTACGGCATATCAACCTCGATGGGTTATTTAATGCCGACAACTTTTTTTTTTCTTGTAATATTTTGTTTTGTTAAAAATCTATTTCTGGTAATATTTTTTACCTCAAAAATGTATAGCGGTAATATTATTTTAAAACATGTATTGCTGATAATTTTTTTCTTCAAAAACGTATTGCTGGTAATATTTTTCTTCAAAAATATATTGCTGGTAATAGTTTTTTTCAAAAATATATTGCTGGTAATAGTTTTTTTTAAACAAATATATTGCTGGTAAAAGTTGTTTTTTTTTTCCTTCAAATACTTATTCCTGCTAATAATTTTTTACAAAGTATTTCTGGTATTGAAACCTATTTTTTACACTTTTATAATGCTTTTTACCTCAGTTTCGGTATTAACTATTTGCACATAGCTAACAGGTGCTACCAGCCTAGGTCAGGGTGAACCTGGGAACACCAGCAATTAAGAGGTGATACCACACTCCTCAAAACCTCCTGATCAGAGGCAATGCTGCCGGACGGTAGTTTATCGTCTTACCTAGGACGGTCCGAGTTGTAGATCTCCAGAAAATCATCGGCAAAAGTGAGACCAGCTCAAATTTCCGAAACCAAGAAACGAATTTAAGGTTCAGCTGAAATACCAATTGATAACATTGTACCAAATGCGGAGGTGAAAGAAAAAAAAAAACGTGCTAACTACTTACAAGTGGAGACTTGACATTGTTATTCCTCGTGAAGGTCACACTCACGACACTAGTAATTCGACCTTAGTACACTAGTACACTAGTACTTCGATCTTAAGCTCTACTAGACTCGACTCTTATCGTATCATCATACAGTACCCGATACAAGGCCCAATTGTCACTCAAGGTAAAAGGTTACTCGACAATCATATACGAATAATCAATACTAGAAGATCGATTAAACCAATAGTTATAAAATAATTTTATAAAAAAAGAAAACTTTTCCACACGTCAACTCTCTCAATTGAGTATCCTTTTTATCCTTTTCATTGTTGTGTTTGATGACATCATTGTTGACTTTTTCAGTGACTGGACCAACTTAGGTAATCTAGGTTTCAGCCTACTTCATTAGCATCCCTTGAACACCCTAAAGGTACTAGATGTTACCGGAATAGAACCTAGACGAATG
Organism: Acanthosepion pharaonis; assembly: GCA_903632075.3. NCBI lineage: Eukaryota > Metazoa > Mollusca > Cephalopoda > Sepiida > Sepiidae > Acanthosepion > Acanthosepion pharaonis. The sequence goes on from CAHIKZ030002977.1 coordinate 204,085, forward strand.
GTTTTGGTTTGTTTCGTTTTACGGCATATCAGCCTCAATTGGTTATTTAATGCCGACAACTTTTTTTTTCCTGGTAATATTTTGTTTTGTCAAAAATCTATTTCTGGTAATGTTTTTATCTTCAAAAATGTATAGCTGGTAATATTTTTTTTTTCAAAAATATATTGCTGGTAAGTTTTTTTTTTCTTCAAAGTTTATTTCTGGTAATAATTTTTTACATTGTATTTCTGGTATTAAAACCTATTTTTACACTTTTATAATTCTTTTTACCTCAGTTTCGGGGTTAGCTATTTGCCCATAGCTGGGACCCTAACAAGTGTTACCACCCCGGGTCAGGGTGGACCTGGGAACACCAGCATTTAAGAGGTGATTCCACGTTCCTTAAAACCTCCTGATCAGAGGCCTTGCTTATGGACGTAGTTTACCCAGGACCCTAGACAAATGATTTGTAGTTCTGGTTCTCACTGGAACACTGAAATCACAGTCGATCTTCAAAATAGCAAGACTGTAACATCAGAATTAAAAAGCGGAATAAGAAATGGTAAGTTTCTGACAGATAAAGGTTGGGGGGGATGCTGAAAAAAATGAGCTCGAATTTCAAAGGTTTGAGCTAAGTATGAGGATAGCCTGACACGTAGTTATTAACTGAATATTTATCTGAACTTTGCATTGTATAATATTTGATCTATGTCATCAATAACCAGTGAATTAACTCTATTGAAATAGAAAGAAATTATGTTGAAAATGAATATTTGTTGCGGAAAATAGATGCTATTTCATCATTAGAAAAGTAGATATATCTGATAATCATTTTTCCAATTGTGTCATATAATTTAGACTGTGTAGCATGGACTCAATTGGAATACAAGCATTCCAAAACCATATGATGCGTGTCATCACATTTCGCAAACCGAGTGACAAAGTGAAAAGAACCATTTTTAGATATGTCACCAATTTGTCTTCACTCTTTAATACCTTCTATGGAAAATCCTTAAAGTTATTTTGGCATATTAAAAGATGCTTATACGTTCTTTTTTTATAGATACAAATATTTAAGTAAATGCTCAACATTTAAACAACATTTACCGGCCTGAATGTCCGAGAAATTTTCATAGAAAATATGCGTCCTCCGATAGGAATCGAACCTGTATCCTCTACGGAACCGTCATATAGCCTGACGTGATTTACCGATTGAGCCAGAGAGGAGCGTTTAGGTTATTAAAGTCGATTTTACTGTTTTTAAACTACAATTCTCCATGATTTTCTCTCGTACATTCATATCTGCTGGATGCGTATCCAAATGTAAACAAATGACGTCACACATTATGAAATGGACAAAGTCCAACAATTATTTAAAGACATTTTTTATTAAAAGATATAGCGCAGGACTTACTAAATTATGTCTTGGCGGTGATAGTGCATGGAGAAAGGAAAAACCAAGACAGATGTGGAAGGAAAACAATTCTATGGTTACCAGCTAATGAGTGACAGATACTAAATATGCTTGGTCAAGTTCGTAATTAACGGATGGAAATTTCATTCGCAATCTGCCGCAGATTATCATCATTAAGCCATGGATTTACTGATGTACCTATCTATGTACAATAATAGAATTGGATAACTCAAAAAGTTCGTTTTGTGTTTGTCATACGATGGCACCAGGAGAGTTTAATTTTAACTTATATATAAAAAAAAGATTATTTTTCCTTTTAATATGACACTTGTTATATAAACATATATTTTTAAAAGAAAATTGTTAACATTGTTTTCTTTTTGTTTGATATGGAATACTGAATAACAGAAACAACATTCTCGGCATATTATACTTTTTTATTTTAAGAAAAATAAAAATGCGTCTTAAATGAAAACAATAAATATATATGTATATATTTGTGCAGTTTATAGAGTTTATGGAGAAGGTGATGTAGATTATCAAGAGTGTCAAAAGTGGTTTGCAGAGTTTTGTGATGGAGATATCTCAGTGAATGATGTTCCATAGTCCGGTGAACCAGATTACTGAAGAATAATCAACGTTATACAACGTTAATGACTAAAATAAAAGAGTTGTCTTATATTTTCTTTAATAAACTAAACGAACTAAATGAGGCCCCTAACATTTCAAAAGAAATCAAAGTAGGTCACTTATTCAGTTATCAAAGATTCAGAAGCAAAAGTGTAACAAAAAGGAAAGGAATGGTAAAAGAAAACAAATACTCTATGCCCGTCTCAATAAATTTCATGATAAGTACCCTTCTCACGATGCGATCAGTCTACGGGTTATCAATTACTGAAGAAATAAACGGTGGCAAATTAGATTTTAATTGTCCCGAAGTAAAAATACGTAGATTACCATTTAGTTTCGGCTTTTCAAAAAATACCAATTCTCTTGTGGGTGATTGTGTTTTCAAAGACAGTTCTAGAATTTCGCAGCAGTGGCTGAGGTGGTGGCGGGGACAGAGATAACCAAATTTTTATCGCACGAATTTAACAGGAACAAAGATGCGCATGCGTATATTTATTTATTTTTTTTCCCCCTGATTTTTCCCATGCCCGAATTCTTATAGATGTTAATTTTTTAAAACATTTTCATTGGTATTTACGTTCAAGAAGTCACGAAATAATTGGACATTAATGAATTTTACAATAAGTTAATTAAATATTACGCGTGTGCAAAAAATCCTGGAGTCCTCTTTTCTTTTCTTTTTTTTTTTTATTTTTTATTTTAAAAATGACAGAATATATAGTAGTTTTTTTACATGTTTTTTTTACATGTTTACAGGGTGCGATAGATAAATTGTCGTCTAAAATACGCCAAAATGAAAATAACACTGACATCTCATTTTAACAGATATATTTACCAAAATTACACAAAAATATCTTGAAATAATAAAAGAGTAAATTTATTCAATAAAATCGCCATTGGCTTCAACCACGGTTTCCGTACGACTTCGGAATCTCCTGCAACTCTTCTGGACGTTCTCCTTGTTTAAGTTGGTGAATGCTGTCATAATTCTTGCCTTCAGTTCACCTTTGGTGTTACAAGCAGTTTTGTTGGTCTCTCACTCTACTGCACCCCACACATAATAATCAAGGGGAGTTGCAGTCTGGGGAATTAGGTGGCCAGATGTAAGGATTGATATGGTCGCAGAAACTGCCTGATAGCCATGACTGGGTTCTTCTGCTTGTGTGGCATGCTGTAGAGCCCTATTGCTAGACATAGGGTCTTACAGCAACAACCCCCTTGACCCAGGGCAGCACTACCTCCTCAAGAAAATGATGTGAGCTTCTCTGTTGAGTCTGTGGCCCTCACCAAGAAATTCAGGAGTTCTTTTCTTATCAGAACGATCAGAGTGTGTTTTTCCGAGTTTCCATACCTTCATAATTACCATTAAACTCATCCAACTCTTTCAGAATCCTATGCATTATCACTCGGATTGACACCCAACACACTCTAAAATGTTCGTATTGGAACTTCCGGCGCGAATGCCAAGCAGTTCAGCATGCCGTTTCCAAATTTTTGGCGGAGTGAATTGCATCATGATGCTCTTTTTCTCACAGATGCTCCCCAACTGACCTTACTATACTGTGCAGTGGACAAAATAAAAAAAAACAATCAATGCGCATGCGCGAAATAAAAAAAAAAATAGAATGGCGATAATTTACTCATCGCACTCTGTATATTATATATGTTTACATATAATAGCAATCCCTAATAAATGCCTAATATATCTTATATATAATACATCAATGGATTTTTAACATGTAATTTCTGTAACTTTAACCAAAACACAATTTTTTATTAGGTGCGCACAAAAGTTTCCAGAATCCATTAATTGATTTTTTTTATTCTTCACACACCTAATAGTTATTAGAACTGAAATAATTTTTATTATTTTTTTCAGACATTGTGCGGGTTTGAAACACTATTGTTTCCCGAAAGCCTAATTGAATATTTCTGTAGGTTTAAATTTCCTACCTCTTCTCCAATTAGTATATACAGCAACCAATCAATCAGCTTTACAAAGGAACAGCTTTTGATAGATACCATTAAGAGAAAATTAATTCCCTATCATAGGTAGACACAACATGACAGGCTTGACTTGTGAGTAAAGACAGCTTTTTATAGCATTCACTAGTTGTTTTCTTTTCAGGGTCGGAGAGAAGACATTTAACACGTTTCTATACTGTATGTGTCCACTTTATAGAAAATAATAATTTAAATTAGTTTTATTTACATTATTTACATTGTTCGGACTGTTGTCCTCATCTTTATTGCCATATTCACAACACACTTCGGAATGGGATCAGACATATATCGACAGGATGAAGGCTTAGCAATGGGCTCACCATTATCACCAGCAATGGCAAACATATACATGGAATACTTTGAAGAAATGACATTATAATCCACATATAAAGTCAACCCTGTGGTTGAAATACGTAGATGACACCTTTATACTCTGGCCACACCAGGAAGAGGTCCAGCTACTAGTGGACCATGTGAAGATTATCGATACAGTTCACGATGGAGAGAGAAAACAACAACAACTTGCATTCCTGAATACCTCGAACAGAGCATGGGTTCAAGACATTCTTAAACCGCAAGTCAACATTCACCGGACAATACCTCAAATTCAACTCCCACTACCCATAAAGTGTAAAGAAAGTAATCGTCCGCTGCTTACAACATCGAGCAAAACTTATAAGTGGTGACACAGAGACATATGATCAAGAAATGGTCAGTATAAGCAGTTCCCTACAACGTAACAACTACCCTGACAAAGTTGGATAGAAGGGTGCAAGAGGATATCATCATTCAGAAAACAGCTTCTGTCTGCCTAAAGAGATTATCTTAAAAAATACAAAAGATCAGTGGTCCATATAACATCAGGACGACCTTCAAAGGTGGTTCGATACTACGCAGAGTAAGACCTCCCCCTCACTCATAGAGGACAACATGACCGTGTGTACGCTTTCTCGCGCAGCTGTGGTAAGGAATATAATGGAGAAACTGGCCGCCTCCTTAAGATAAAACTGCAAGAACATCGTAAATCCGTAACACGAGGACAAATAGAAAAATCAGTCGTAGATGACCACATATGGAGAAAAAAAAAACGGAAAGATCACTGCCCTTTGTGGGATGAGGTTGAAATAACAGACAGAGAACATCACTGGAAAATACGAAAACTTAAGGAATCAGCGCATATGCTAGGCCACAAAAATCTTCCAAGCCGGCCAAGCATAGAAATGAATACAATACGCGGACAAGTAATATCGAGTGCTAGAGAAAAGCAATAATAATAACAAAATTGCAATATGAGATCTGGTTAAAAATGGTTACTGAAACATTAAGTTTATGAGTCCCAAAAAATCATATACTGATGTCCTCAAGAACACATGACCCAGTGGATAAAAGTGTTAGTTGGATTTAGTGACTTGAGTCGTGAACTTGCAGTGGTGAACAAACACTTGGATAGTTAAGTTAAAGGGAGATAGCTGAGAACAGTCTACCCGGATGGAGAAAATAAAGGGTTTAGTTCAAAATTCCAATTACCTAAATAAGGTCGGAGCGTACAATGATGAGGACAACAGCCCGAGCAAATCATGGGCAAGTTGAAGTCTGTGGGCACCTCAGGTAAGGTGAGAAATTCAGCTGGGTTGTGCACAGTCTCAGAAGATTCCAGAACTGATTCGATTTATGCAGCTGAACACATCCCTAGGAATCTGAAACGACTCTGAAATTCACACTATTTACATTATTCGGACTACTGTCCTCATCTTTGTCGCCATATTTATTAGAACGTTTCGGCCGTTGTACGCTCCGAAATATAGGGTTCAGTTCGACATTCCAACATCCTGAAGAAGGCCGGAGCGTACAACGGCCAAAAAGTTGTACTAAATATGGCAACAAAGATGAGGACAATAGTCCGAATAATGTAAATAGTGTGTATAATACCTCATCTCAGAAATATAGACAGAGACTCTAAAATTTTCGCTCACAGCGACACTGTTTATGTAGGTAGAGGTTAATTTTTTTTTTAATTCTGAAGATTTTTAAAGTTTTTTTTTCTCCAAACGTTTTTCTCTTTGCACAAATTTTACAAAGGATAAAAAAATAATCTTTTTCTCCTTGTCCTTTTCTCGTATTTTCGTTTTACTTGAAAATCATATTTGAATCCAATGAAGATCAGCACCACCTATCCTCTGATTTTCTTCTATACAAGTCACTCGCATGTACCAGTGGGCCTTGAAAAATCACAAATGTGCGTGAGCAGGCGTCTGCAACAGGGATTAACTAGCCACCCTAACAGGCAGACATACCCAGAAACGAGCAGTCAACACTTACTCCTTTAAAAAAAAAAAAATATTTCACTCCATGAAGACGACAATACTACGAAGATGTAAAGGCTTACTGGAAGTAAAAGACAATGAGAAAAATATAGAAGGAATCGGAAACCCAGTTCTAAACAAGAAACAAGGGATAACCTTTTACTGTTGTTCAAAAGATTGAGAAGGAGTGTGAACTGGACGATAGGCGAACCTATCTCTTATTCTTTTCGTGTTAGATGTACAAAATTCCTGGCTCTATGCTTTTTTTTTCTGACCGTGAAATCTCTGTTGACAGACGTGTGGTCACCCAGAGTGCTACCAAATTCACAAATACATTTTGCTCTAACGCAAGCTATTCGCCGCTATTATTTATTTTATTCTTGAGTCCCACTTGACCTTCTTCAGACGCTAAATTCATCGCAATTGTAACCGGAGAAACGAAAGCAAAAGTAACAAAATTTGTAACAGTAGAAATAACGAAAATAATACAGAGTAAAGAAAACCTGCATGCTCAGTTCGGAAGAGTTGAAAGTTCATTTGTTAAGTGTTTTTGCTTAACAAACAACGACGAATGCCGTTAGTAATCCAAGAGGCTCACAGCGTCTTCACTTATTGTCTGTTGTTTTTGCGTCTTTTTTTTTGTATAGATTCAAAAGATCTAGCGAGGTATATTAAATTTCTTGGCGTAAGGTTAGTAACCTTTCGTAAGGGATCCGGGTAAGTACTCAGGAAAGTGTACTCTTTGGCTTCAGAAGTGAAATATATACAAAGATTCGGGGAATTTGAACATCGCGAATGAACCAAATACAAAATGTTACCGCTCTGTGAGTCAGTGTGCAGATTTATTTATTTAATATCTAACAATTTTTAAGGTAGAAGACTTGTTTTCAAATTTTTAGAAAAGACGTTTTACTATTTATTTTGTACTAGCAGGTTTTGCCCGCTCGCTATCGTGATAGGGCGGTTTTAAGCTAGCTTAAAATTTTACCTAGCTTAAAATTTTAAGCTAACTGCAATTTTGGAAACAAAAGAAAATAACAGTTCCTCCCCTTGAACCATGAAAGCAACGATAATGGCTAGTATAATATATTAATATATATTTTTAACCTCGCATAATATGGCAACCCTGAATCTGAACTGAAAGAAAATCGTTCCCTGCGCCTAACTTTTCTAGGGCTTTTGAATGTGTTATGAATTATTGAAATCGAACCAGTGGGAGCGGAGGAGTTGCTTGGACACACACACGCACAAACACACATACACTGTACTTTATATATAAGATAATCTTTCATTTTTCTACCATTTAACTATGTAACTCCACTTTTTTCGCTGAAAAAAGTATAGTATGGTGATAAAAGACCCCAAACAAAATGTTTATGTTATTATTAAGAGGAAAGAAGAAAGTATTTTTTTAAAATTATTTTATTATTTTTTTTTGTACTTTCTAGCACGTTCGAAATTTTGGTTAAAAATCTTCTTTTTTTTGCGTTAGCGGTCGATGTAATATTTGCGATTAGTGTTTTAGCGTCTTTCTTCTGGTGAAAAACATTGATTTGGAAATTCTTGGAAAATCAAATAATTGTCAAATTTTAATGAAACTTTCAGAACTTATTCACAAATAAATGAAATTATTTTTGGAATTTTTCTTTTTAAAAAATCTTGGTAAAAATATATTTTTTTTTACTTATGTTCCTCCAACTTACTTAATGTCATGAAATCTGATTTATTAGTTAAAAGCAGGGTTTCTAGGAGAATGTAAATGATCAATTTTTCTTTTCAAACTGCTACCCATTTCTGGATAATTTGATCCAAATCGTAAAATAAAAAAATGCAACAAAACTGAGATTATTTAATTAGAAAAAGATTTTAATTGCTTTCATAAATAAGATTTATTAAGGGCACTATTGTCTTAAGAAAATTTTTTCGATGAATAATGTATTTTTACAAGAATTGTTTGCATTTTTTAAAATTTTAATTATAATAATCTATTATAATAATTAAAAAGTCTTTTAAAATTCTACATTAGTTTAATCTCGTTAGGTGATATTTAGTGAAAACTATATTTACTAATCAAAAATTTAAAAGCTTAATACAAATCATTTTGCACCAAGTTTTTAAAAATAATTTTAATTTTTTGTTATGTATATAAAATATTATGTTTCATGCTGGACGCATTCGTCAAGCGGCCTGACGATTGCGTCTAGCATGAAACAGCCTGTTGCCTCTGAGTGTTGACTTCAATGTTCACTTTTATATTTATATTTACATACGCTCTATCTCTGATATTGACCACTTTATCCCATAAATATAGCACACTTTTAAAACTAAATTTCTTCATATATATATATATATATATATATATATATATATATATATATATATATATATAAGTGTGTGCGGAAGTAGTAGTAATAATACAGCGTTGGTATTTTACTGAATAAGCAGCATAAATAGTTGAATAGAAACATTGAAATAAATTAAGTTCATATTTGCGTGTGTATTTTTTAATCTATGTTTTTACATCATAATATTTAAATGTATACCTTTAAAAATTTTGCTAAGTTTGTCGTGATATTTTCATTTGCTCTTAGGTGTCTCATAGCTTAAAAATGGTTAAGAAACACTGAAATTAAATAAAATGTAATTGTAGTTTATTTTTTTAGAGAATGAAGTTGATAAACAAGAATGGAAATTATTTATGACGCATCTTACAGTGTTGATAATAGATAGAGAAAAGAAACTACCAGAACTTCTACAGAAGACAGTGAAGGAAAGCGAGAAGAAAGGACTAAACATTAATCGCAAGAAAATTGAATGCATGGTTGTTAGCAAAAGGGGCATCCCAACATGCAAATTACAGATTGACGATATCGAAAGCAAACAGGTGCAACAATTTAGATATCTGGGAAGCGTATTAACAGAGGACGGAAAGTGCAATAAGGAAATCCGAAGTCGCATTGGGGTAGCGAAAGATGCCTTCCAAAAACTGAGCAAAGTATTAAGAAACAGAAATATATCGTTAGAAACAAAGACTACTGAACTGCTATGTAGTATCAGTCCTCCTACATGGCAGTGAATACTGGATAATCTCCTTACAGATAAAGAAGATACTTGAAGAAACAGGAATATGGTTCTACAGAAATGGGGACTGGACATGCGTGAAACGACGAAGTTCTAGAGACAATGGCAACAAAAAGGACACTTATACTTAACATCAGGAAGAGACGGTTGAAATGCCTGGAGGCACATAATGAAGAAGGAAGGCTTGGAGATGACAGATTGAAGGTAAGTGGGTCCGAGGAAAGCAAAGCATAAGTTATTTGGCGAGCTTGAGTGAAAGGAGAGCAAAACAGGCTTTGGTAGAGATGGCAAAAAGACAAATGTTATTAAGAGCTACAAAGGATAGAAAATTGTGGAGAGCCATGACAACTAACTTCCTGGAGGGACACGGCACAAAGAAGAAGAAGAAGAAGAAGAAGAAGAAGAAGAAGAAGAAGAAGAAGAAGAAGAAGAAATATTAATCTTGGATCCCCCACCAACACTTCTTGATGCCTGTAGTTATTATTGGCAGTTATTTACTCAGTTTACCTTGAATAACTCGCAATCAATATTAATGGTGCAATGGAGATGATCAAGCATTACAACCGCATTGACTTATGAAACTAACAATCAAATTCCGTAAGGCTCTCTTGCTCTTCTTAACCATTTAAAGATTGTTTAGAAAAAATCTGTTATGAGCCAGGAGGAATAAAAACAAAAGAAACTTTTCCATCAAAATTTAATGATGACTTCGAAAGTCCTGGTAAAGTCGAGTAACCCTGCTTGTAAAGTTGGAGTAGACGGACAACGCCTCTCTATTGCAAAAGTTGCCAAGTGTTTATCTCACTTTCCGATTCGATATGAATCATCAGGTGACGTCACCGTAGTTTCATCCATTTTTTTAAATTTATTTTTAGTAATTCTTTCTTTTTTTCTGTAGGAAAAGCGAAAAAGGTTGAAGCGATTTTTTTTTCAGATAGTGCCAGGATGTCACAGATAACCTACCTGTCAGCAAACCAACCTTATGGGGACGATCAGGTCGTAAATAAATTGTGTCACATAGGCAAAGAAAGATGAGATGAAGAAGAAGAAAGAGACAGAAAAACAGTGAGAGAGGGAAGAAAGAAAATAAAAAAAATATATGTAAAAATGTTCAAATTAAATAAAAAATGTCGACTGTAATCATTACTAATCACCTTTGTAGAAATAAAGTCATTTACGAGCAAGGCCATAACGTGAACACGAGTATAAAAAAACACACGGAGTGAAACATAAGATATGGAGTTGATCGCGTAATAGAAAACACATATACAATAATCGTATATTAGTGTTGTCTTAACGCTTTCAGTCTTAAAGGGTGTTGTACGTCTTCACTTAAGTATATGCTAACATGTGTGTAGGGCTTAATTTCAACTCAGTGACCAGAAAAGCGGAATGCAGGTCGGGAAGATTTAAGGCTACTAAATCTGTGCCCTGATGTTACGTTAATGTTTTCATTCTTAAAGGTGGTTAGAATATAGAAAATATTTGAGGTTACATTCAAAATGATTGAATTAGTAGAACTTAGTCCCCATTAACCGACAGAAAAATGAGAAACTTGTTGTTTATTTAGTAAGCTAAGTTTAACCTTGTGAATATCGAACTCCTTACTAGCGAAGTGGCCGGCTAAACAAACTTACAAGCCATCATATCACGATAGTCGCGCTAAAAACATCTATGGGAACATTCTAAAAAAAATGCAATACCTTAGTTTAAAATGCATTTTAAAAATAAAAAAATCTTTCTTGAAGTTTTACTTGTAGTCTTATTTCCAAGCTAATAGATTAATATTCTCAATAATCTTTGGTGTATTTCAAACTGAATTTAAACTGACTGGAGTTTTTTTTTCTGATTATCAGTAAAATATATAAATTCGTTCATATTGACAGGTATGTCAACAAAAAACATAATTCTCTTTATTAAAAAATGTTTTAAAAATAAAATATATTTTTCTGAGACGTTATTTGAGAAAAATTAGCCGATTTAAAGTTTAATCTTAATTAAATATTATTTAATTTTAGTTTAAAATATCGCAGTAAAGCAACTTTTTCGTACACAGGCGACGTTTATTGACAACAACGTTTAAGAATTTTAAGCAAGGGTGAGATAACTGAAAAAATTACATGACGAATACAACGTGAAAATGTTTTTTATATAAACTTTTAACTACCCAGTAATCTTAAAGATTTAAAACATTTTAAAGATTTTAATATTTTATTGAATTTTAACTTACTTACGAAGACACTTTTACCAATAAATTTTAAATTTACTATAAGGTACCTTTCTTATTTTCTGATAATGGGCATCCGTATTTACAAAAAATACGTTTATCCACACATAAGAAAATAACATTTATTTTCAAAATACTGGGAGGGGGAGCGTCGAATTGTAATGAGCTTTTCCATTTATGATTATTAAATAAAGTTTTAATTTAATGGCAATATTACTTGACTGATACAAATCAATACAAACTTTTAAAAGATTTAAAAGTTTCTAAATTACTAAAATTAAAATAAAAAATTGAAAATTCTTGAAAAAATGAATTATTCATCGATAATTCTTTTCTCATGATAATAGTGTCCATAATATATATTTTATACATAAAAACAATTAAAAGCTTTTCTAATTGAAAAATGTCTTAAGTTTATTGCATTTTTATTTAACGATTAAGAAGACTAAGAGTAAATTTTCTGTGACTGGGGTTGTTGTTTGATAAAAAAAGAATTGCTGATTTAAATTCTCCGATGACCTTTGTCTTTATATCAAGTGATATTTAGCTACTCCCCCTCCTCCACGAGGGTTACATGTGGCACAAGGCCGGGTTTAACGTGGGATCTCCGAGCCAAAAATATTCCCTCTTTGAATCCGCATAAATGGGTCCAGGGGCAGTCAACCACCCCGAACGAGACTCTGCCCTTCGGCGCAGCCTCGTCCGGGTTCCTCTCCGCCCGAAGACAGAGAGTAAGACTGTTAGCCAAGTTAGCCAAAACATTAAGCAATACAAAAAAGAATTTCTCAAAATTGTATAAAATTAAATAGACGAACAGGTAATTAATAGATGTCAAAAAAAAAAAAAAATTAAAAAATTTTTCTGAAAGAAAATATTTAAAAAATAATTTAATTAATTTCTGAGTGAGTCCTGAAAATTTCATTAAAATCCGATAATTTCTGATTTTTGCAAGAATTTCCAAATCAATGTTTTTAACTGAAAAAAGACACAGAAATGAAAAAGGAAAAACAAGATTTTCAACCAAAATTTCCAAAGTTATAAAAAGGAATAAAAAAATAATTGCATGAAAAGATCCTTTGATTTTTCTTCTTAATAATATCACAAAGATTTTGACGATAAAGTTTTGTTATTATGTTTGCAACTTTTTATTATTATTATTATTATTTTTATTTTTTTATTTTTTTAGGTACCTCGAGGCGGTGTAATAGTTAGCAAGCTTGTTTCTTTAGGACAATTACGACTGAGTAGTGAGTTCGATCCTCACTGGTTGCTCCATACGTTCGGCCTTGTGTCACATCTAAACTACGCTTGGAAAATCACTAAGTTTGCGGCTATTTTAGCGAAGTTTTGGAAGTACCTATAATTTAATTATAGATATTGGGTAAGCTTAGCAACCTAATCTGGTTCAAAGTCATATGTGAGGTACATGATGAAAATCGAGTTCACTATGCAAGAGAAACTAGCTTGCTAACCATCACACCTTTAGAAGTTCCCGTAAAAGAATATACAGGGTGAGGCAAAGTCGCCAACCATAGGGGTTAATTAAGTAAACATGTTTTAAATGTTTAACATCTTATTTTGCAGAAACAATTTAGACGAAGTAAGATGGCTGAAAAACTAACAAAGGATGAACGAATTAAGAAAGAATTAAATATGAATGCAGTAAAAATGACAGCGGAAACTCTCCGGCGTGTCAATGAATCAGGCAGGCACAGAATTGAAAAAGAAGGAGGACATTTTGAGCAGCATATATAACAATTAAATGACTAATAAATAAAATTGTCATGTGTATTTATACTTTTAATAAATTATCCCTATGATGTGTTACTTTTGCCTCACCCTGTATGTGTATATATATATATATATATATATATATATATATATATATATATATATATATATATATATATATATAATCTTGTACATTTACAAATCTACCATTCGTCAGTGCATTGAATACTGTTGCCTTATTTGGTGTAGTGCTCCTGTTGTACATTTTGAGACAAAATCCAAAGAAAATTCTGAAGTAAAACCTTAGGCCTTAAGCAGAAACTAAATGCTTGGGACTTTACAACTTTATACAGGATAAGACATATAATTAAACATTTTTTTAAATATCTAATTTGTTTTGATATGCCCCGTTGAGTGGCCACTAAGGTCACCCGAACTTACGCCCTTGGATATTTTTCTGTGGGGCCATTTGAAATCACCTTTTTCGCCCAATAAATATTGAGTAACTTAAAAAAAGAATGAAATATGAATGCAGTAAAATGACAGAGGAAACTGTCCAACGTGTTAATGAATCATGCAAGCACAGAATTAAAATGTGTTTTGAAAAAGAAGGAGGACATTTTGAACAGCACGTGTGACAATTAAATAGCTGGTCAATAAAATTTCCATATGTAATTATACTTTTAATAAAGTATCCCTATGTTGCACGACTTTTGCCTAACCCTGTATATTCGCACTAAAGTTTATAGATGCAATTTGTGAAAGGTGATGGAGGTTTAATGGCCATTGCTGGAGAACTAAAGAAGTTGTACATCAGCTTATACTATGGGACCCAAATTATGGTAAAAAATCAAAAGGTAGATTAAGAAGAACCTTCATCGATCAACTCATAGACTACATCGGAAGTAGAAAGGGAAAAATGCGTAGATCTATGGACGGCAGAAATATGTCGTTAGAAGCAAAGAAAAAAGTGCTGAGGTAATATCGAATATTTTTATATGGCAGTAAATGTTGGACAATCTCCAAGACGAAAAAATGACTTGAAGCGAACAATCGAACAGTGAGAGAGTAAACTAAATGAGTTTGCGTGAATAGATTGCTGAGCCGGAAGAAAGAGGTTAAAAATTACTTAGACCGGAAGTTGTAGAAAACACGATCGCCCAACTCTTGAATGAACGTAGCGTATAAATGACAATATAATATTAATAAACATTGATAGGTAAACACCAACATCCATACGATAAATTCTAATAAACAGTATCTTTTGTACAAATACTTTCATGGTAATTGTTCTGATGAACTTTCCTCCATGGTACCTGGAATTTCTGAATTTAAATGCAATACTAGATTGGTGGCATTATATGGCATTAATTGTAAAAAAAAGAAAAGAATGTAAAATGCTCGTAGCCATAACTCAAAAAAAGAAAAGAAAGAAAATCTAAATAGTATCTCTTTCAACTGCGGTTGTTTTAAAATGATTTAAAAGCTGACAATACGCTTGCAAAGATGTCTTATGTGTGACAGTCGTCATAACGCATAAGAGTCAAAGTTGTATTTGAAAAGTCGGATACGTATTTTGACAATATTCACATCCCTTGAACCCAAACATAATCTCTCATGTACGCAAGTAAGAAACATTAATTTAAGGATAAAAAGGTCTGTGTCTATCGTCTTTAATCAAACTTTTATCTCCTGTCAATGTTGACTGTGAAGGTAACAGATTTCCGCTGATAGTGTCTAGATATATTAGGGATTTGTGGAGAAAAGTGCAATTTAATAATTTGCATAGGTGTGTCAATACATCTGGTTCTGCGATAGTTAGACATCTATTATATAATCGTCACTGTGGGGACCCTATCATAAAGCCATGTATTTCAGTTCTGAGTCAGGCACATTCGGAATTTCACTTGAAATTATTGGAGGCAATACACATTAAGTCTTTACAGTCCTCCAGAAGCAGTGGTTTTTTATGTCTGAATTCAGTTTGCCTGTTATATATTGGCATATTATTAATATATATGTATATCTCCTCGATTAATCTTAACTCTATTCTAGTTACTGTGCACACACCTTTTAGTCGTCGATGAATGAGGAATTAAAAGTTTTTTGTTTTTACTATCTACTGTAACAGTATTTTTTTCTTTTTTCCCCTTTCTCCTTTCTCTTTGTTTTTAAAATGTCTGCTTTAATGGCTATAAAAAATTGTATCCTCAGGAAAATATTTATGGGAGAATGTTTTTCCCTCAGCCCGTCTCTATCTCTCTCTCTTTTCTTAGTCAGCCTTCGTGGCATGTTAGTGATAAGATATTTTGGCACACTATCTACCGGTGGGATGGAAAATAAGAAAAAAAAAAAGGATTTGTGCGCTTTAAACATAAGCAGTCTTAGTTATTCGCCAAATCCTTTTTCCCTTCTGCTAAATGTCACGCCGCCCCAAACTATCTAAAACCACTGCCGCCAAAAATAAATAAATAAATAAGTGAATACATATTTTTTTTTTACTAATGTTCTCCCAATACAAGGCTCAAGAGCCACTCAAGGTCGAGGGTTACTGTGTGGAGTTGTATTAGCGTAAGAAATGACAAGCGTTAGGAGTACAGACCTGAAGCAGACTTTAGAAGGAACCAGAAACCCAATCCTAAACAGGAAACAAGGAATAAACCTCTACTCCTGTTCAAAAGACCAGGGAGGACTGTGAACCGGGCGATATATGAATAAATACGAATTTACATATAAAAAGGGTAAACAAAATATTCTTTAACCGGCTGAATTGTTGCGTAAAACTAGCGGAAAAGATAGAAGTTTGGAAACTGAACCTTGCCGACTTGACAAGAATTCGAAGTAAAGGAAGACAAGACATCTGCCAAAATACGAACAAATAAATTATGAAGCACACAGCATAAATTTCGCTAGTAGAGAATTAAAGAAAAAAACGTTTTTTTATGCCTGTAAATACTAAAGCCCAGGTTGCATTAAACGTGAAAGTTTAAATATTTAATATGTATAAATGCGGCAATAATGAACAACTTTTGTTACAAATATGTGAGTGAATAGAGTACATGTGATTAACGTGTGTGTAGGCGCAATTAAAGTTGTAGCAATAGCAAGATGAATTGACCGTGTATGAAAGAGACTTCTGATTGAAATACAGCTCTGAAGCTCCTATGACGTTATAACAAGATGAACTGTTAGCTCAGTTTTTATAAAGAGGAACAGGTTGAATTATTTGAAAACATACTAAAATAGACTTTCACCTCAGCAGCAAAGATGAACAGCCCTCAAAGTGAAACACAGTGAATAGGTTAATATACATTTTGTATTGAACTCAATGGAAATAAACAATTCACTGACAATTTTGGCACAAACCTTTCTCATAGGCTCCAAGAATGGAGTTATTTTGACTATTCGCTGACTGGCTAATCGTATATCTTTTTAATTGTTTAGAAACAAATAAATATTACAATATCTGGTCATATATAAACAGAGATTAATTTTTTGCATACATTTATGCTTGATCTAAAAATAGCAAAAAGTTATCATTTACAGAATTAAGCTAAATACTTTTCAGTAAAAATAGCGAATGCAGAATGTATTTGCCCACATAAAACGCACATTTAAAAAAATCTACTACATTTAATGGCAAAAAAGACATTTCCCCATCTACGTTTTCTGTATGGTAGATTTAGGCTAGGTACAAGCATCTTTGGTGTCTACAAAAAAGACTGTCCTTCTGTAAAAGAATAATGCATGTTATAATTCAAATAAGAAATATTATAATAGTGTTGGCTATCAAATATATGTAGGCGGCTACAGTATTATGTGGCTGTGGAAAGCAGATAATTATTCAATCATTACAATAAAAAAGTAAAAGCGTCTAGTGAGAGATCGGAAGAACGTAAATGAAGTTTTATCTTCCAGAAAAAGAATATATTCACGAAGTATAGAAATGTATTAGATGCTTTCTCTTCGACACTGAAAAGAAAATCTAGCGGGTGATACAAAAGCTGTCTCTACTCACAAGTCCAGTACATAATTTGAAATGAAGAGCGATGGAATTTGGATGAGATTCAGTGAGGAGTGATCTTTTAATTATTCTTGGAAACGATGCATCCTATATGTCGGCAAATATGATAATAAATTAGGATATATCTTCACGAACCGCAAATGACAGTGACCACAGTAAGGTTAGCGGGAGGAGAGCAATTATAGAATTTAGCCTATCTGGCCTTTCACTTTGAAAAGGAGTGGGGAAATGGTATTGTGAAAAATGGTGAAAAGGGTATATGGGGCAAGCAAGGTTGAGAACCCCTGATCTACACCATTTTTATGATCTTTATGTTTTTAAATTGACATCTTCAGTGCGTGCACATGCGTGTGTATGATCGCGTGTGTTTTCCTTTTTTTATACACGCACAAACGCATATGTATATGTGTGTATGCATGTATGTGTATCCAAATGTAGCAACCGCCTCTTGACCACGTGGTGAAGAAAGGTATGACTGTTAGTTTGTTTTCAATATAGCAGTGACAATTTAGCCGTCAAAATTGTGTATGTAAGGTGTATTTAGGCAGTAAAATATATTTCAATCCACATTGACTAAAATATCTTTCTCCACAGAAGATGGCATAATGAAGTGTGTATAAAGTATTTAATATGCGTACGATATATTTAATACGCATACAAAATAACATTTCTGTTCGACCGTTACTTTGAAGTGATTACAATTTCGATTCCAACGATCTAAGAACGCCAGAATTTAGTCAGCAAATATTGTCGACTATACTGACAACACCCGGTTCTTGATAATAACTGAGACGCCGAAAGTACTTGAACAAAACAAGAAAAATAAACATGAACTTTAGTATTCATAATTTCAATCCCGATATACAACATAGCACTCGGAAATTGGAAAAATATAAAAAAATTAAATAAACTTTATCGGTTGGACTTAACAAAACTGTTTGATTTGCTATCTCTCTCTCTCTCTCTCTCTCTCTCTCTATATATATATATATATATATATATATATATATATATATTGTCATCCACAGACAGACTGTTTCGCTGTATCACAGCTCATCAGTGTGGCTAGACGTCTAGATAGGCTCGAAACCCGAATTAATTGGCGTCAGTCGTAGATTTTGCCCCTAAGCTCTTGGCGCACGGCAGGGAAGAAGGTGAATTTTAAGCGTATCTATCTATCTATCTACATGTCTGATGAGCATAACTCAAGGCTGGAAACTACAAGTCACTATGCAGTATCTACATGCACTATCACCGATACCGAAAACTCTTTTCGTATAAATATGACAACTTTTAATATATATATATATATATATATATATATATATATATATATATATATATATATATATATACCTACGTTTATCGTGCAACTCTGAGTTTCATGGAACGTAGGTATATGTGTATTTATTTATTATACTTTATTGCTCTGTTAACTACATTGTGCACTGTTTCTTTTACAACATAAATACTTTTTTGCTTACCTGTATATGCACGCTTTCGCACGCATATACCGTTGCTAATATCTCGTTATTTAGTTTTTATCCACACTTCTATCTATCTATCTATCTATCTATCTATCTATATATATATATATATATATATATATATATATATATATATTCAGTTGTATGAATACGAGTTTGTGACCCTGGGTTTCATGCTTTTCCGCTCATCAGTTTGTCTGATGATCATGAAAGCTGGGTTCACAAACCAAACTCTTATCCATACAACTAGATTATGTTAGCTCTATCACTGATATTGATCGCTTTTCACAATATATTGAGCATATAAAATAAAATATATATATATATATATATATATATATATATATATATATATATATATATATATATGCTATAACGATATATTTAATAATTTTGTATAATTTTATATATCAACAAACGGTATTTAGAAAAATATGACAAACTTGAAAAGTTTTTGTGACATATATAATCTCTGTTTTTAGCGTAAATATACAATTACTTTTCTTCTTATCTTGCAAATTATAGACTCAACTGCTCATAGGTCGAAGTAAAGTGTTAAGAACAGATTTATAGGGAATTAAGTATAAATTGATAAAAAAAATGATTTCAGATCCAATGAAATCGGGTCAAAAGAATTTCTATATATGTTTGTAATTTTGCACTGTCGGAATAAAACAACAATGGAATATATTTATCAGTTTTAAGCTAACATTGCAAATATTCATTAACTTATTGTTGTATCGTCGAGGTGAATGATAGAGAACAATGAGTGTTTAATATGTTTATTCAGCACCAGTATCCGGTGCTAACGGATACATAAAAAAAACAGACGGAACAATAAGTTACAAAACAATTAACAAGACAACTTACAAGGAATAGAGGAAGATCAAATAGTGTATAGCCAAATGAAGTCCGAATATTAATCAGCTTAATATCAACTTATTAATCAACTGTTGAAATCCTTAATCGTAGACTATGTAAAGCTACGAGCCGGGCCATCTGGTAGAGTGCTGAAGGGCTGCTAGATACTCTACAACATTTTTCATAGATACAATAGTACCACCATCAGCACCAATAACAACACCAATAACAAAAACAACAAAACTCTTAAACGTATGACTTTTATTTTATGTTTCGAGGGAAATTTCCATTTTCTCATCGATAATAGTTGCGAAAGAAATGATAATAACTCTCATCATTAATAATTGCGAAAATAAATATGTGAATAGAATTTAGTGTAAAAACTTAATTAAAACTTACGTTTTATCAGATTTAAAGCTTTTTATCTTGATATTTTTAGTTTACCAATATATTTCTTCACCATTTCACCCTGTCGATCTATCCAATTGCGTAAATTGGACACTTCGACGTGGTGTAATGGTTAACAAGCTTATCTCGCTAGATCAATTACGACTGAATAGTGAGTTCTGATCCTCATTGAGTGCCCTATACTTGCTATGCTACGCTCGGAAAATCACTGTCTATTGCACAAACAATATTTTAATTCTTTTTTTTTTTGATTTAATGAGACTTTGAATTAGAATTGGTCTTTTGTTCCATTGAGTTTCTAAATCCAAAGGCGAAGGAGCAGACATAGTTTTTGACTTAACAGTTGCACCCCTGATGATGATCTCAGAAAGAGATGGAAAGTACTTGGGAATTAAAAGTAATTTTTACTGTTAAAGTGCATTTCTTAAATCATTTGATTATAATACACGGAAAAATATCCGTGAATATGAACGGATTATGCTAAAAATATTCAGACATAATGTTTGTAATTTATTTAATCAGACATGCCTAAAAGAGAATTTTCTGTCTAAATACACAAATATATATATATATATATATATATATATATATATATATATATATATATATATATCCTCCATAACAATTAAGTTATATATTTGCTTGCCCTCTTTACTGTATACATCTATAATACACTTGCATTCCCGTTCCTTTCCATTCTTTTCTTTCCTTCAAACTTCATTTCCTCTTCCTTTCCATTACACTCAATGTCCTTTCTTTCAATCACCATGAGCCTCTTATTTTTCAAAAATATAATTATGTCCATTCTTTTTGGTTTTTTGAAATAAAGCGTTAAAGTGACCATTTTAAAAGTATCGCCAGAAGAATCCGTCAGGTCGAAACCATGGTCACGTATTTTAATTGACCTCCTGATTTTTAAAGTTTAAAAGTTTACATGTTAATTTTATTTTTACTTATTTCTTATTTTACTTATTTCTCACGTGTATTGAGCACTTTTTAATACTACTGTTTTCTGGTCTGATTCAACTCTGACCATTAACCTTTATATATATATATATATATATATATATATATATATCAGGTTTAGTGGCTCGAGAGCTCAGCGAATTCCGACCAGGTTTGTTAAATTCACTTTTTCCCAAATATCGCTGATAAATGTATGAATCATTCCTTCTTATTATCAGACAAATTGGACTGTAAGAACTTTAAATTCAAAACCCAAACATCTGAAGCTGCACAGAGATGGTTAGACATCAGGCGAAGATATTATGATTCTTTCGAGTTTTGCATCGAACGCTCATCATCAGGGTCAGATGTTCGATAAATATTAAGATGGGAAAGAATGCCATATAGAATTAAAAACCGCATGTACGATTTTTCAAAGAGCAAAGTTATTGGTAGCGATATAAAAATGAAATTGCTGATATTATCGACGAAGTATTAAAATGGAAACCAGTATAGTTTTCAATAAATTAAAAAATACTCAATTAACAATTACGAGAAAGAATGCGTGCGCAACACCAAACGAATACCTTTTTTGGAATATTCCGTATCTAACGATATTTCATATCTAACAAGGGCATGTCACACTGAGGAGCTGTTGTACAGCGAAACAGGGTGTCTGTGGATGATAATCTATCTATCTATCTATCTATCTATCTATATATATATATATATATATATATATATATATATATATATATATAAACAAAACTCTTTGATAATGACTTATGAAAGCTATAGACATCTAACGTCGAATATTTTGGGGGAAACCGACTAAGTTTTAATCTCACTACAAGATATTAATGGTCAACCAACCTAACGTGGCTTACCATGCCAAGTCAAGAAGTACATACACACAAAAAAGAGAACGAAAGAAAATGGTGGGAAACACAAAGAATAATAGGAAGAGAAGAAAATTAGAAAGAAATGAAGAAGAAGAAGAAGAAGAAGAAGATAACGGAATACTAGGTCAAGAGAAGCAGATAAAAAAGAAAAAGAAAAACATAGATTCCGGAACATAAAAACTGAAAACAAGAAAGTGTATGGATTTGAAAAGAAAGGAATTTACGAATGGTTTCTGGCGGCAAGCATTGGTGCTAACGTAAAAGCAAAGCAGACGCGAGAAAATTGCGATGCAGCAGACGATAAAACCTCTTCACACTGTGTGGAATGCTGAAGTAGTTATGCCTGCCCTTGCTTTATTTTGTCAACGGAGTTAGTCTCAATTTGCTAGTTTCGGTTTCTGTAGAGCATCTGAAGAGAGAATAACATTCCTTACTACAGGGACATGACACCCAGAATCTTATTGTATAGTACTTTATATGTCGCTCATTATTTTTTCTTTCTTTCATTGTTTGCAGGGCTGATGCGGCAATCTAAGTAGGGATAATGCCGGTTGATAAAAAGTGTCAGAAAAGAAAGTTACAGTTAACAATTCAACAAATTAAGTGTAATGGTAGCGAGAAAATGTTCTTTGGCATCTTGGAAAAAGAACACAGACAATAATTAGTGTGTTAAGGCCGACATTGATTTTGACATTCCAGCACACACACACGAGATACTAAACAAAAGTTAGAACAGTGTAGTGCTGCAAAAATAGATATAAATCTTCATATTATTCGAAGACTCATTGATTTCTGCCTATCCCTTTCGGCTTATCTATCCCAACGCAGATGCGAATTGAGTCACTGTCGGTCACTGGGCGTGTTTGTAAAAACAAATACGCTAAAAAATTCACTTTCATCCCTACCGTGCGCCGTTAGAATCTCCGACTGACACCAATTCAGTCGGGTTTCGATCCTGGCTAGAGGCAACCGGATGTCTAGCCACACTGATGAGCTGTGAAACAGCGAAACGGTCTGTCTGTGGATGACGTTATATTGGCTCCTGAAATATCAATTTCAGTTGAGCTCTCTGGGGACGAGGTGTGGGTTGGTAAACAGTGACTATTATAGCTATATAGCGAGACTCTTCGCAGGTGCGAATTGAGTCACTGTCGGTCACTGGGCGTGTTTCTATAAATAAATACGCTAAAAAATTCACTTTGATCCCTACCGTGCGCCGACGGCTTAATGGTTAGAATCTCCGACTAACACCAATTCAGTCGGGTTTCGATCCTGGCTAGAGGCAACCGGATGTCTAGCCACACTGATGAGCTGTGAAACAGTCTGTCTATGACGTTATATATATATATGATAAAATATAGTTTTAAGGTATGCTATATTTATGGGCTAAAGTGTCTAATATCAGGAATAGAGTGTATGTAAATATAAAAGTGGCCGCTGAGGTCAAACGAGTGGCGAGACAGGGCACAATCTTCAGGCCATGTCTTAATATAGTGATTAGATAGATTCATTCTTCCCCTGTAAATATAAAAATTCTAAACACACATACATATACAGTGGCGATGGATAAATTGTCGTCTAAATGACGCAAAACTGAAAATAACACTGACATCTCATTTTAACAGATATATTTACCAAAATTACACAAAAATATCTTGAAATGCTAAAGAGTAAATTTATTCAATAAAATCACCACTGACTTCACCCACGGCCTACAAAGGATTTCGGAATCTCCTGCATCTCTTTTGAATGGTCTCCTTGTTTATGTTGGTGAATGCTGCCATAATTCCTGCTTTCAGTTGATTTTTGATGTTACAAGGAGTTTTGTTACTCTCTCGATCAACTGCGCCCTACACATAATAATCAAGGGGGTTGCAATTTGTGGAGTTTAGCCAGATGTAACGGGTGACGTGGTCGCAGTAATTTGTCTGACAGCCATGATTAGGTTCTCCTGCTTGAGTGGCATGGTGCAGAATTCTGTTGTCAGACGTAGGAACTTTCAACAGCCACCCTCTTGACCCAGGGCAGCACTACATCCTCAATTCATTTGATATAATCCTTTGTTTTGAGTCTGAGGCCCTCACTAACAAATTCGGGAGTTCTTTTCTTATGAGAACAATCAGAGTGAGTTTCCGAATAAATCTATGCCTGTGCATTGGAAAGCAAGTAGATGTACCTTCAGCCATGGTCTAAATTTTCTTAAATAAGATAATTGAACTTTGCTTGACTGCGAATGCCTTCCCTGGCAGAGCGGTCAAAGTAGTGGTTTCCCTTACAGGTTCGAATGGTGGTTGCACCTTACAGAATCGAACCACGCCGCAGGAAGACATATTGCCTCGTTAAAACGCACGAATACACAAGCCGGTAGACTGATTTAAAAATAGTGATGTACACTCAAACACGTGTATCCTCTAATATGACGTTCAAAGTATATATATATATATATATATATATATATATATATAGAGAGAGAGAGAGAGAGAGAAACATGGTGATAGAGATTTATTAAGCTTGTTCAACTTAGCTTATATTGCCACAATCTTTGTAATAAGTCTTGGAAATAGATGAAATATATTAATGAATAGAAGAATAAATTTAAAATAAGTAATAAGATAAGCGAAATATACAACAGCGGTGATATACCGGAAGACCCAATTAGATCCATTTTCAAGGCACTGCCTAAGAAGCGTGAACTCCATCGGGCGTGAACTCCATCGGATAATCAGCCTAATGAGCCATATCAAAAAACTTATCACCCGAATGCTGATGAATGCAGCTCGCAGCAAAATCAGATCAGAAATAATACAAAAGCAATGCAGTTTCGATAAAGACACTGGAACATAGAATGCGATATTTATGCCCAGAAAGAGTAATACAAATACAGAAGGATGTGTACCTGTCTTTTATACATTATACAGAAGTCTTTGATTAAGTACGCCACAAAGAGCTGTTGGAATTGCTTAGTAACCTTGACATATTTGGGAAGGCTCTTAAAATAATGCAGAACCCATATTGGCCGAAGAGCGCCTACGGATATAAAATGAGTTCAGTAAATATACAAAATAGAAATAGAATTTTAGACAAGGATGTGTCTTCTCACCAGACTTATTTAACTGATACAGTGAGGCGATTCTGAGAGAATTAGAAACCCTACCAGGATTTATTATCTATTGGCGGCCACAATCTTAACGACATAAGATATTCAGATGACCATGTGTTGATAACAGACAGAGAACGGAAACTGCAAGGACTATTACAGAAGATAGTGAAGGAAAGCGAGAAGAAAGGACTAAATCAATTGCAAGAAGACAAAATGCATGGTTGTAAGCAAAATGAAGAGCATAACATGCAAATTACATATTGGAGATACCAAAATAAAACAATTTAAATATCTGAGAAGTATTTTAACAGAGGATAGAAAGTGGTGCCCCTTAATCTTAAGGCGCATTAAGATAGCGAAAGTTGCCTTCCAAAAGCTGAGCAAAGTATTAAGACGTAGAAGACATAGAAAGAAGTACTGAACTGTTACGCAATGTCAGTTCTCCTATATGACCGTGAATGCTGATCAATCTCTTCATAGCTGAAGAAGAGACTTGAAGCCACTGAAATGTGGTTCTACAGGAGAATACTGAGAATACCATGAACAGAACATGTGAGAAATGACGAAGTTTTAGAGAAAATTGAAACAAAAAGATCACTTATACTTAACATCAGACAGAAACAGTTGAAATTTCTAAGGAAAATAATGAGGAAAGAGGGCTTAGAAAATTGATTATTCACGGGAGAGATTGAAGGCAAGGACAGATGAAAACAACGCATGGCCTACTTGGTGGGCTTGAGTGAATGGATAGAGGGGCAGGGTTTGGGAAAGATAACTTTTGTGGAGTAAATAAGACACCCTCGGTAACACAAATGATCTAGGCAAGACGCCTTAAATAAAGAACTTAAAGTAAGTTAGGAATTCCGTTGGAGTCAGTCGAGGAGAATTTCTAATGATGTAACAGCGAGTTGCCTAAGCGAGACATAATATTACAATCGCTAGAAACGAGTTATAACACTGTCGACGAGGGATCGGAGCTCATAAGGAGTAGAAAAAGTAATTTTGCTTCGGCGCACATGATAACAGTGACGACGAGCAATTAGAACAACGTTGGTTTGATTTTTTTCTTTGATGTGTGTAAAAAGGAGAAAACAAAAATGAGAAAGAAGGAACAAAAAAAACCCCCAAAAAACTCAAAAACTAAATATGAAAGAATTATTAGCTCAGGTGCTAAAAATACAGCAACAGAAACAACAGTAGTTGTTCGAACTCCAGAAACAACAACAAAATTTATTTGAAATAATACAGAAGAAAACGGAAAATTATTCTTTCACTCCTGATGCGGTGGCAAATGCTATAGCTGAATTCATACACTTCAGATACCGTTTCTGCTTATTTCAAAAGATACGAGCAAATTTTCAGAAAAGAATGCGACGACTGGGAAGACGTGAAAAAACAAGACTTTTGTTTAGAAGGCACCGGTAGAACATAAAAAATACTGTAATTTTGTACTACAAAAAACCCCAAAAAACAAAAAACAAAAAAACAAACAAAAAAAATCCCCAAAAAACAAACGGGATAAACAGTAGAAATCCTGACTAAATTTTTTAGCGAGAGATGTTTGTTATTCAATATTCGTCGGAAGTGTATGAATCTGACGAAAAAAGAAGAGGAAGATTTTGTCACATATGCTGAAATCTTTAACAAGGAGTGTGCAAGATTCAAATTAAACGAAGTGACTCAGGAGTTTTTTAAAGGGTTAATTTTCGTTCAAGTGTTAAGGGTTAACGGTGAAAAAAGACGCAGAAATACATGCTAGAATTTTAAAGAAAAACAATGCACATAAATACAGGCAAAAGAAAAACGTGGTAAAAGGAATATTAATCTATGTTTCAGATGTGGAAGGTTACATCTTGGAGACGACTGTCCTCTTAATATTTCAAAGTGCTACAAGTGTGGAAATATAGGACATAATAAGTTACACTGTATAACTAAAGCAAGGAAAATAATGACAGAAAATCAAAGAAAATTTGTATACGTGAAAATAATAATGTGACTGTAAAAATGCAACTAGACACTAGCAGTGATATCACAATAATCAACGAAGCCACATGGAAAGCAAACGGAAAACCTACGTTAAAAAGAACTTCGAAAATCGCATGTGGCATGTCTGGTAAGAAATTATTTTTTGTTAGTGAAATAACTTATAACGTTTCATTTCGTAACAAGTGTGTAAAAGCTCAGGCTTATGTGTTAAAAATACTACGAACTTATTCGATATTGACTGGATGGAATTATTTGAGTTGTGGGATTTACCTATAAATATTTATTGTAAAAATATAAGTGGAAAAGCTACAATTTAAAAAAAAAAACAGAGTAAAAATTTAAAAGAAGAATTGAAAAAATGTTTTCCGTATGTTCTGTCGGATGAGTCGGTCGGTGTTCCAAAGTCAAAGCGAAATTTCAAGTGAAAAATGGTCGATGCCAGGGTTTAAAACGAAACGTAGTGTACCGTTCGAAGTATTGAATCAAGTCAACGAAGAATTAGACAGATTTGAAAAAAACCGGTGTAACTGAAAAAAATGACAATTCAAAATGGGCAGCACTTGCTGTGTATGTAAAGGAAAAATAATAAAATTCGTGTTTGTGCTGATTTTTCGACAGAGTTAAACAAATGTTTAGAATCCCATAACTATCCATTAAGAAGTCCAGGGGAATTTTTTGCGAATCTAAACGGTGGAAATTTTTTTTTTGAAGCTAGATCTTTGTGAAGCATATTTGCAAATACAGGTTGAAGAATAAAAATGTTCAGAGTTAATAACTATAAATACACATTAGAGATTGTATAAATTCAACTAACTTCCTTTTGGTATAAAAGTGGTTCCACCTACATTTCAACATGCTATGGCTACTATACTTACAGATTGGGATTTTGCAGTTGCTTATCTGGATGATATATTAATTAAAAATGTATCTAAGGAACAACATATGGGGGGGTGCATGTGAAAAGAGTTTTTAAAGTATGAGAATACAGATTCAAACTCAGTGAGGAAAATGTACAAATTGTTTTTGCCTCAAATCAAGTACCTAGGAAAAATAACTCATTGATAAAAATGGTCGTCAACCAGATCCGTTCAGAGCAAGTGCAATTAAGAATATGCCTTCTCCAACAAATGTTACTAAGTTACAAGCATTTCTGGGAAGAGCAAACTATTATCAATTTTATATAACTGATATGGAGAATTTGAGAGATCCACTGAATAATTTGCTTAAAAAAGGCGTAAAGTGGAATTTGGCTGCTGATAAGTGCCAGAAGGCGTTTGAAGAAATCAAGAAAATACTAACATCAGACTTATTATTAGCGCTCTACGATTCAAAATCAGAAATCTTATTGGCTTCAGAAGACATTGTTATTGCAGCATTAAAAAATGAAATTGAAATTAAAAATATATTATGTAATGCTGTACGCGAACTACCAGTGACCCTGGAAGAAATATAAGTAAAAGCAGATCAAAACATGCTTATTGTGGGAAAAAAAAAACTACTAAAAGAAAGATAACCGATTTTTAGAACGCAACCCAGACTTGAACTCTTACTCGCGATGTGACGGACTACCGATGTTTGCATAAAGAGTAATAATACTTATCATATTATAAAAATGGATATTAAATGAATTTCATAATAGACATCCGGGAATTTCAAAGATGAAATCTCTTATGAAAAGCTTTGTATACTAGACCCAAATAGATCAAGTCATTGAAAAATCAATAAAAGCCTATAACGATTGTCCTCTGGCAGCAAAGTCACCTACCACGAAATTACAACTTTGATCAAAACACATACTCCGTGGTCAAGACTGCACATAGATTTTGCAGGTCCAATATATTAGATCACATTATCTTTTGGTGGTGGATAGTTTTATTAAGTGAATTAGTCTCAAACAAAATAACTGGGGCAGGCTTTTTTAAGCCCCCCCCATCTCTATTAATCCTCTTTGTATGAAATCCATTTTCGGCGAACTGGTGCATTGCGTAATACTGCTTTTTGAGCCGCCGACACCTATACACTATAAACTTTATACACTAAACCTATAAAGAAATAATAAAAAAGAAAAAAAAATCCTTATTTTTTTTTATTTATCTTCCCTATGTTAGCATTTAATGTTTTTATCTTTGGGTAATGGCAGACAAATTATTTTAACAGCTGCGAATCGCCTCGAAAACATCAAAAAGAAAAACATGTAAATTGTGCGAAGAAGTACATGAAAACTGATTATCAGCTCTAATTCTAGTGTTGAATGCAGAGCTACATTGAATGGCTTGGCTAAAGGTTCGGTCCTTTATAGAAATAGTCAACTAACACAACTTAGTAGGCAACAAGTGAGGTCGAGGTAATGTTTTGACTTAGTATTATAGACAGTAATATAAGGTGTTCCAAAAGACACCTCAGGTTTTTAGATTAACTCAGGGAAAATGCTTATAGAAAAAGAAAAATTAAACAAACAACCAAAATCGTGGAATTTTATTTTGGATTTAACCAAAGTTTTTGTCACCTGATAATTTCGTGAAATTCCGAAATTTTATGGCCACCACATTCTGACGCCTCCCGATTAATTTTGGGTTTATAACTTAAGGAGCGTATCTACAGCAATAACCCGTAGACAATTCAGCAAGTCAAGGATAACATCTGTACAGAAATCCAAAGGTTGCAGACAGAGTTCTTAACCATTGTTGTGAAGAATGCTATCGAAAGAGCGCGTTTGTGAAGTTGAAAATGGACGATATTTACGTCGTATAATTTTTCACAATTAAATAGAAATATATTTTCAGTGTTTGAATTTCAACTCTGCATAAAACTATTTTTGAATGATAAAAGAATTGAATTTTTTTAAAAATCTAGGTGACTTCGGGGAACATACTGTATGATAGTTTCCTTCAAAGTTGATGATGTCACGATAAATACTGAGAGTCCTTGGAGAAGGAATTTATTGAGTGGTACAGGTCACAAGTAAGGGGTTTTATGTTAATGTGTTTGTCCATGCATGCCATCACAATGCTCATTTATATACTGCAAAAGTTCCTTTTTGACTGTCTATATTTCTGAGATGAGGTATTATGTACGATATATGAGCTCTGGTAAAAATTATAAAATGATAACAGCAAAAATTGCAATATGAGCACTGGTAAAAAAAATAGTTGCTGAAAATATTAGGTTTATAATACCCAGAAATTCATACACAGATGTCCTCAAGGACACATGGCACGGTGGTTAATGGCGCTAGTTAGATCCAGTGACAGGACACAAAGAGTGTGAGTTCAATACCTGGTTAAGAGGGGAATTAACAGGAGATAACTGACATCCATTAGACATGGCACGTGGAACTAGAACAGTCTACCCCAGTGAGAAAAATAAAGGGTTCAGTTCGATATTCCAACCACCTGAAGGAGGCCAGAGCGTACAACGACCGAAACGTTGTGATAAACATGGATGAGGACAATAGTTCGAATAAATTAAATAGTGTTTCTTTTTGACCATATCTAAAAAAAGAGTTTTTACAAACACCAAATATTAATCCAATAGCAAAACTGAAAAAAAAAACAACAAAAAACGATGAAATATTCATGAAGAAATCAGAGGTTTGTATATAGAATAAGTTAAAATAAAATGTAAGTATACACTAATCACATTTACTTTATCCACAGATATTTACTTTTAAATATTATTAACTGTAAATTTTTTCAAATTAACCACAGCGTTTTTCAAATTAATCACAGCTTTTTTAAGTAGCAGGGTTGCTATAGTAACGAATTATCATCGGATTTCTTCAGTTTTTGTAATAATGTTTGTTTCGAGGCGCGAAACGTAAATAAAGAAATAAAAATTTAAACAGCCAATTGGTTTTCAGTTATTAAACATTTATCATTAAAGTATGAGAAATAAAAACAATATTCAAGCAAAGAAGATCTCTGGTAAGCGATAAAAGCTGCTGCAAAACAGTAGAAGAGTTGATAAAGTCAATGAATAAAGATTTATGAATCTTATAGAATGTGAAATAAGGCATGTTAACTTTAAAATATTTAAAAAATAATATATTCGGGTATAAGGGATATATAACCAAATATCTGTTTCTTTCGCCTGTCTTTAGGATTTATTTCCATATAAAAGATTATATGACACTTTGCTTGCATAATAAAACATGACACCCGACCAAAATGTAATTATCAATATTTTTAATAAGAATAGAGATTATAAACTGAAACTCACACGCTATTAAGCTTTTACCAAGATTATAAACATTGATTAATATCAAATTGATTGGTTTGCACAATAAAATCTAACACCCACCCACCTTTCTTTCTTTCTTTCTTTCTTTCTTTCTTTCTTTCTTTCTTTCTTTCTTTCTTTCTTTCTTTCTCTCTCTCTCTCTCTATATATATATATATATATATGTATGTATATCACATGTGCTTGTATGATCATCTTTAGTAATTGCTTCCTTTATTTCTATTGAATGCAAACAATAATCTGCTCTCAGGTTTGTATCTTCTTTCTCTCGCCCTCCCCCCCTATATATATATATATATATATATATATATATATATATATATATATATATATATATATATATATATATATACGAGGGGTGATGAAAAATTCTCACTCTGACATAGAAGCACTTCCTCATTAAATTCTGATGTTTTGTTATTTTAGTAGATTTTCTGGAAATGAAGCAGATCGATTTTTTATCACCTCCATTTACACACACACATGCATACATACATGTGTGGGCATGTGTGTGTGTGTGTGTGTGTGTGTGCGTGCGTGCGTGTCTGTGTGAGAGAGAGTTGCGAGATTATAATCCGAGTACAGCTATAGTAACTGCTTTTTGTATTCAATAAAAGCAGGCAATTATGCTCAAGTGAAATGTTGCCATTAACGCTACATATCAGCGTCTGTGGTGATCTGCATTGTGTAAAAGATGAAGATTGTAGAAATGGCGCCAAGCCCACACACGCAACTTGCACACGCGAATAGAATGTAATCGCATAACATTAGTAAGAAAAAGCGACTATGGCGCCATTTAAGATTAGATTAACAAGCAATATGGTTTGTTGATTCGTGACAATTTTAACTCGCAGTTGGCGTATGTATCTCATATGACATCAGCTAATGTGTTTTTTTTTTTTATACATTTGTCCAAACTTCAGATACTGGAGAGTTTGTTTAAACAATAAATGTTTCTAATCTATCTCTTCTCATTAAGTCCTTATTACTCATATATAATTTTCGTAAATAGGTACCTCCACGAGATCGCTAAAAAAAGAGTATAGCATGATGAAAAAGACGCCAAACTTGACGAAAACAAAATTTTATCGTTTAAATGTTCATGTTATTATTAAGAGGAAAGATCAAAGTATTTTGGGGGTATTTTTTTAATACATTTTTTAATCTTTCCGAGCACGTCCGAAATTTTCGTTAAAAATCTTGTTTTTTTTTGAGTCAGCAAAATTGACAGATAATCAATCATGGCATCCATTTTTTTCCATTTTATAAAAAGAAAAAAGAAAAAATGAAAATCTCACTTTTAAATTCTTTTAAAAATCAATTATCATTTTTTCAAAACTTATTTTAAGAAAATCAGAAATTATAATATTTTGAACCAAGGTTAACTTTGATTCTGCGCCGAAAAGATGTAATTTGAAAATAAAACAAAGCAGGTCATGACCTTTCACGTCACTTGACAGGTGTTGAATGACATATTGACGGATTTACGTGATCATAATTTGTTCTACGGAAGCCGAAAAGTGAAGTTATTTAGATTTAAATGAACAAATTATTTACCTCGTTATTTTTAAGGAAAACTTTCAGCGCTCTAATTTTTTTTTTGTACTTAGCTTTCATCTTTACGTTTACGATGCTTTATGGAAAATATATTATAAAGAAATTAAAATAAGACTGTTAAGAGTGAGATTAAATTTCATATTTCATAAGAAAGGTATCTAATTTATTTATAGGTACCTTCCTTATGAAATTTTATCAGAAGTGTACATAAAATACTATAATTTTATGTATATTTATTACATTTTACTGTGTTATTTGTATTTCCATTCATTTTATTATTAATTTTGATATTTCATTTATGGAAAAATGTCATAACTGAGATTAATATAAAAATAAGATCATATAAATTTCATAAGAAGATACTGATACTTGTAGGTACCCTTCTCAGTTGAAATTGAAAAATCAAATTAACTTCTCCACATGTGTTTCGCAAAAGTAAAGGCCTTAACAGCGGAGAACAATGCTCAACTCAAATAATGCAACTTAATTGTATTCTGGTTGGTCTTCCGTACTTTATAATTACAGCCCGATTATAAACACAAAATTATGTTTCTTAATTACTGCGGATCTTCTGATTTGTTAATTTACAACGCGCTTGTTGAGGGGGTTCTCTCCTTTTTACACAAATGGACTCACCCAGTATATACATATACTACTGCCACGGGAAGACCCGAGAGAAAAGAGAGGAGGACTGAAAGGTTGTAGGTAACCAGAAGAGTGAGAGTAAGGTAACAGACTGTTGTGTAGGAACCTACCACCCCTCTTGAAGATGAACTCTTCTACAAACAAGGACGTTAAAAGAGTGGCATGTTAAAAGACAGTGTCGAAGAAGTTCTGAGCTGAGTTAGTTATAAACTACTCAGGCGATATCTGTACCAACTTACCAACCGAATAAACCCCATTTTATTGTTACATGTTATTTGTCTTTATTAACCCCAAATTAACATCATAACAGTGGCGACGAGAGATTCATTCATCACGCTGAATGGAGAATTTTTGAACTCGAGGTGGACTATATATTTTTTTTTCTCGCACTGAAAGAAAGAAAAAAAAAAAAAAACAATACATCGAACTTTGTTCTTCAAGAATAAATAGGATTTCAACGTGCCAGAAAGAAGTAAGACTTGTGCTTATTGTTGGATATATACGTGTTTTTCCCTTTTTTGACTGTTTTCGAAAAGTGTTTTGTGTAATCTATTACGAATAATGGAAGATTTGATTGCATTAACGAAAACTCTAGTGCAAAACCAAATTCAGCAACAAGAACAACAAAGATTGCAACAAGAGCAACAAAAATTGTTTCGGGAACAACTATTGGATTTACAAGTTCAGCAGCGAAATGACACAAAGGCTTTATTTGAAGCAATTTTACGAAGGAATCCAGTAAATTCGTCATTCACGGCCGAAGGTATTGCTAATTCTATTACTGAGTTCAAATTTAACCCAGAGGAGGGTATAACATTTCCTGCGTATTTCAGAAGATTTGAAACAATATTTGAAAAAAAATGTGAAGGTTGGACTGATGAACAAAAAGTGAGTTTACTTTTACAAAAGTTGGGTACAGATGAAAATAATAAGTATACGAATTTTGTCCTTCCAAGGAAAACTAGTGACATTTCTTTCGAAGAAACTGTTAATACTTTATCTAGTATTTTTGGCGAGCGAGTTAGTTTGTTTCATACTCGTTTCTCGTGTTTGAACATGCTAAAGCGTGACGATGAGGATATTGTTACGTATGCTGGAAATGTTAACAGAATGTGTGAACGTTTTATGTTACATGATCTTTCAATTGATCGATTTAAATGTTTGATATTCGTTCAAGGCTTGACTTCTAGCAAAGATAATGACATAAGGTCCCGAATATTGGCAAAACTCAACAAAATTCCGAGATTACTTTGCAGAAGGTTACGGAAGAGTGTCAAAGAATTGAAAATTTAAAACATGACAATACGCAAATTGAAGAAAAAGACATCTCGTGTCCATGCTATTCGACCAAAAAAGGGAATAGTTAATAAAAACGTTAAAAAACCAACGTGCTTTGGATGCGGTGGTGGTCATTTTAAAAGTGAATGTTTTTTTCGCAACAAAAATTGCTATACGTGTGGCAATAAAGGCCATATAAGTACTCATTGTAAAAGCAAAAAAAAAAAAGAAAAAAAATTAAGTCGAAAAAAGATATTGTGAATATTGTGTTGTCACGTCAGGAGATTGAGGAGGGGCAGAAAAGAAAATTCGTACAAGTAAAAATTAATGGAAAAAATGTTAAACTACAGCTAGATACTGGAAGTGATATTTCCATTATTAATACAGCAACATGGGTTAAAATAGGAAGACCT
Source organism: Acanthosepion pharaonis (assembly GCA_903632075.3). Lineage (NCBI taxonomy): Eukaryota > Metazoa > Mollusca > Cephalopoda > Sepiida > Sepiidae > Acanthosepion > Acanthosepion pharaonis. The sequence goes on from CAHIKZ030002977.1 coordinate 239,299, forward strand.
TTACTTAAAAAGACTGAAAAAGTGGCTCGCGGGATTTCTGGAAGAAAATTGCATTTTCAAGGTGAATTTTCTTGTAATATTTCATTTGTTGGTAAGACACTAAAGTGTATGTGCTACAAAATGCTTCAAATGTGTTTGGAACAGATTGGATTATACTGTTTAATTTATGGGAACACCCTATAAATTCTTTTTGCAATAGAGTTAATGTTTCTTCCCGGTGTAAAAATCGGGTTACAGAAAATTTTGTGAAAGATCTGAAAATAAAATTTCTACAAGTATTTTCAGAAGGTCTTGGATGTTGCAAAAAGGCGAAGGCAAAATTTGAAGTGAAGGAAAATGTAAAACCTATTTTCAAGCGAAAAAAATGTGCCATTTGGTGTTTTGGAACACTGACAAGGAATTGGAACGGCTTGAAAAATTAGGAGTTATTTCACGCATTGAATTTTCAGAGTGGGCCTGCCCTGTTGTATATGTTAAGAAAAAAAATAATAAAATTCGGATGTGTGCCGATTTTTCTACGGGTCTAAATGATTGCTTAAAAGAACACACATATCCTTTGCCTTTCACCAGAAGACATTTTTGCAAGTTTAAGTGGAGGAAAAATATTCGCTAAATTGGATTTATCGGATGCCAATCTCCAAGCCAAAAATGGACGCACAAGACATTTGAACCAATTAAGGAAAAGAATCATCGAAGAAATAAGTGAAGAAAAGGAAGAACCAATGGAGGTATTATATGATTTATTTGATATACCGACTCTACCATTGCCTGAAGCAGTTGTTCAAAGAAGGACAAGAAAAAGAACGAGGGTGGAACGTTAAGTCCAGATCCCAACAGAAAAAAATATTAATTTCTCCGGAATTAATCTCAAGTGGGAGGTGTTGTGTAGGAACCTACCACCCCTCTTGAAGATGAACTCTTCTACAAACAAGGACGTTAAAAGAGTGGCATGTCAAAAGACAGTGTCGAAGAAGTTCTGAGCTGAGTTAGTTATAGACTACTCAGGCGATATCTGTACCAACTTACCAACCGAATAAACCCCATTTTATTGTTACATGTTATTTGGCGTTTGTCTTTATTAACCCCAAATTAACATCATAACACAGACCGACAGAGAACGAACGTAGCCAGCAAGAGTCACAGTGAGCGAGCACGTAGACTCAGTAAGAAGTCATACAGCGATACTTCAATACCAAAGACTGTATAGATATTTTGCTACTAACCCGTATTCCTGGAACTACTAACCTGCATTACCAGTTTGTATTATTACGTTAATACATTATTTTCATATATTCATTCTTGGCGTTTGTTATTTATTAGTACCGGATTTCATCCCGGAATCCACAACAGCCCTAAAAAAAAAGATCTATCTCATAAGGACACTTAGGAAACCTGATGCGGCTTTTAACTAATTTTATAATATTTTAACAACTTAAATGTAAAAATCTATTATAATTAAAGAAATAACAAATAATTGTATTAAAAATTCATTTTTCATCGAAAAAATTTTTGCTTTCAGAAAATATTGTCCATATTCATAAAAACAACTAAAAGCAAATAAAAGCATTTGAAATTAAATAATATATTTGTTTTATTGAGTTTTGTATGTTACAATTCGGAGCTGATTTTCAGGTAGTGCGGATCCAATTAAAAACAAACAAACAAAAAAAACATGATTTGCATTCCTCAAAGGCTTGTGCTTTTAACTATTGTAATCACTAAAACCGATGCGATCGAATTTCTAAAGTTTTCATAAAATTAATTATGCGGGGGTAATAAATATAAAAAAATTTCTACTATGACTTTAATAAAAAAAACATATTTATAATAATTTCGATCATCTATGAATAGTTTCTGAAAATTTCATTAACATCCGACAATTATTTTTTATTTTTGTAAGATTTTCCAAATTAATGTGTCGTACAAAAAAAAAAAAACGTGCTAAAAATTGTATGTTATTTTACTAGTTCCGGTGATACAAAGAGAAACAAGGTTTTTATTAATCAAAATTTATAATGTTCTAAAAAGAAGGAAAAATTTTTTTAAATAATTAAAAAAACTTTGGTCTTCCCTCTTCATAATAACATAAACATTTAGACAATAAAATTTTGTTTTTGTCAGGTTTGGCGTCTTTTTCATCATGCTATGCTCTTTTTTTTTTTTTTTTTTTTTTTAGCGATCTCGTGGAGGTACCTATAACAAATTTGTAAGTAGTAAGCGAGAAAGTGTTATCGTTTTTCTGTCTATTTTAATGATTGTTTGCATCGTCAAGAGAATATTAGCTGAAAATAGTTCGCATTGTTTATTTGTACCGAAAAAGAATAATAATAATATTCTGAGGATGATTCTTAAATAAACAACTAATGATTAACCTCAAGATTTTGTCTGTATTTTCTTTGTTTTTTTTTTTTTTCTTCTTTGCTTTAAAATTATTTAACAACGAAATTCATTGTTTATCCAAGTAAAATGAACGTTCTTTACGAATGACTCTCTCAATGATGACAATGAGAAAAAGTAATTAACTGAAAGTCAAATCTCAGATCGGTCATAATTAATTATCACAAATTCGCTGAAGAGAAAGAAATGTTTAGTTTGAAATCAAACCGAAAATATATTCTGCGATCAATCTTGGGCATGCAATTGGTATGACGTTATCGATTGTCATCAAGTGCAATGCCATAGATCATATGCAGCGTCCGTTTGATTTGATATTTTTATTGCGATGACATTCAGTTGTCGTTTAACTGACTCCATAATAATAATAATATTAATAATAATAATATTATTTTTATTAATAATAATAATATTAATAATAATAATATTAATAATAATAATATTATTTTTATTAATAATAATAATATTAATAATAATAATATTATTTTTATTAATAATAATATCAATAATATTAATAATAATAATAAAAACACAATTTCAGACTCATAAATCTTATAGCAATATTTAATCGCATCTGTTCAACTCAACCGATTTAGTGTCTTCGAATTTTCATTTAGGCAGATCACTGAAATTCTTTCTCAGCAAAAATTTCTGTAAAACTAGAAAAACGACCAGCTTCTTTCAATCAGGATTTCAGAGCCTTTCAATAATGTGTTGTTTGGTTGGTTGATTTTATTTAGCGGTATATAATGGGTTATTTAATATCTAAAAACCTTGAACATAGTTTTATGGCTTCAACTAAATGTTGAATACGATTTTATGGCTTCAATTAAATATATTTTGAACACAGTTGTAGTTTCAGCTTCAAATAAAACATATTGTTGGTAATTCTACTATAAAATGTATTGTTAGTAATTTTATTATAAAAAGATATTGTTGGTAATGTATTACTGGTATTTTTTACAATAAAAATGTATTTTTCTACTTTCATAGTGTTTTGTTTTTACTTGAGGATTACTATTTACCCATAGCTGGGGCCCTAACAGGGGCTACCATCCTGAGTCGGGGTGGGGGAGGGTTTGCTGGAAACATCAGCAATTAAGAAGTGGTTCCATGCTCCTCAAAACTTCCAATCTCCCGATGAGACCTTGCTGCCGGATATAGTTTATCATCATACTCAGGACTAGCCCTTCAGTGAGAAATAACAATATTTTCATAGTAGGCGTAAGTCATTTAATATATAAAACTCAAAGATGACATATCTGGTAGTTGAAAATTAATTAAAGTATATACAGGATCGGTTTTCTCTCTCTCTCTCTCTCTCTGTCTCTCTGTGTGTGCAAATATCGCGTAAAAGATTCGACAATAATTAAATGTGCTTTTATCATTTATATCTACCAGCATGTGTCTTATATCATGCCCAACGTAGAGGTTCTTGCTTAATATAGATAACTAATTTGCATATTCAACTTGAAATGTAAGATTTAAAGAGAAATAACTATGTTACTCATTTTCATTCTGATCGTTTGTGATTTTTTTAATCATTTCACCCGAAGCAAGGCAATAAAGCCACTAAGACACAAAAATTTACTGCGCGTGAAAGAATAAGAAAAAAAAGGAATATTATTAAGGAGCGAAAGCAATAAAAGAAGAATAATCAAGAAGAAAGTGGATAACGATTGACATTCCATTTAAATTTTTGAAGTTGGCTGGAAAGCATGGAGTCGGAATAGAGTTCCACAAGCGAGAAAAGAAACTGTTAGCATAAAACTTACGGTTACATCTATCCATTTCAACTGTAAAATGATGAAATCTTGCCGCCAATCTAGTACTGCGATTAAATTTATAAAGTCTAAGTATCATTGATAAAATTGATATTTATTTTGAATAATATAAAAAATGTGGCACAAGGCCAAAAACTAGGGTAGGAGAGGGCTGGTCTTCAATCTGTCTTATCTGAAACTCGGCTAGCCAGAATTACTGACCGCAGTATTCCTTACACGACAACAACACGTTTTTACTTACCATTCTTACTACATACAGCCACCATCATACTTTAGAGTCTCTATGAAGTCCTAACTAGTTTCCATATATACAAGCAAACAATTACCATGTAAATATTTATAGGCACAGGGAATCTACATTGAAAGTGACGGAAGTCGAGACACCAAGTTAGGACAAATAATATTATGGATTGTTCTTTGTATTTTATCAAGAATCTCTAAATATTTTTGCTGGAGCATCAAACCAGACGTGCCAGCAGTATTCAAAGTACTGACAAATTTTTATTTTTCTGCTCTTAAGTGGTAACCACCTTAGCATTTAGATCACAGATTGATAGTAAGGCGAAAAAATGCATAAAGGGAAGTAAGCAATGTTGACAATTTTAATCATATATTAAATTATAAAAAGCCGTATAAGGAATAAGCGACTAAGAAAACGTCGAAATCTATCGAATAGTTTTAATTACAACAATATCGCCCAAACCATTTTACGGCAAACAAAAATCTATCAAACGAATAGCTGCGTACCGTAAAGGGTCAAACGGAAGGAGCGTGACCCGCACAAAGTCGGGTATCATTACTAGCTGTTAATAATGAAGATTATGTTTTAGACAAATAACCCTAACGTTTATTATATAATTTGAATAAGATTTTATTCTCCCGCCAAAAACGCGATATTATTTTCTGAACAACCAAATACACAGTCGATATGTGCTCCTTTTGTTGGTAAAAGAAGATCGCACGAACACAATGGCGTATGGTGTTGTTGCCGAGGGAGCTAGGCCCTAACCCTAACCCTTCCCACTATCGTGTTGAGATAAATTTTCGTTTACCTGTTGAATTGTTCTAAATACGTAACTTATTTTACAATGCAAACATGGCGAATTTCTTTTAATAATGGTTAATAGTTGTTTATGCTTAGCGGTATATCAGCCTCTATAATTGGTGCTGCTTTAGCGTATGCTCTACAGACCAGTGTATGCTACCACCACATTTGTATCCTAGATTAAGGGAAAAAACGAAAACGGAAGTAAGGATGCCATTTATTGTTGGATTATAAAATTTAAAATTCAAAAAATTACCAAAGAAATTTGACTAAAAAATCATAAAACACGATATTTGAATCCTTTAAATAAAAAAAACCTTCTGAATGTCTTTTAACATATCGAGAAAAAAAGTCTGGACAATGTCTTAATAATGTAGGATAAAATGTGTTGGTAGGATGCACACTAAAGCAGAAAGTGAATGGTAGGATGCACACTAAAGCAGAAAGTGAATGGTAGGATGCACACTAAAGCAGAAAGTGAATGGTAGGATGCACACTAAAGCAGAAAGTGAATGGTAGGATGCACACTAAAGCAGAAAGTGAATGGTAGGATGCACACTAAAACAGAAAGTGAATGGTAGGATGCACACTAAAGCGGTAACGTTTAATTAATGCCGAAATCTTAATATTTTGTACGCTATTAGGATTCATTATTGGTGGCCACATTCTTAACAACATAAGATATGCAGATGACACAGTGCTGATAACAGACACGGAAAAATGAGAAAAAAAACCTACAGAAGGTAGTGAAGGAAAGTGAGAAGAAAGGACTAAACATCGATTGCAAGAATACAGAGTGCATGTTTGTTAGCAAAAGGGACAGCCCAAAATGCAAATTACAAATCAGAGATACCAAAATCAAACAAATACAAAGATTTAAATACCTAAGAAGTGTTCTAACAGAGGACAGAATGTGTGACACTGAAATCCGAAGTATTGGAATAAATAAAGATGCATTCCATAAGCTAAGCAGAGTACTAAGAAATCGAAAAACTTTGCTGGGAACAAGGAAAAGAGTACTAAACTTTTACGTGATATCTTTTTTCCTGTATGGCAATGAGTGTTGGATAATCTCCTCGAAGATGAAGAAGAGACTTGTAGCAAGAGAAATGTGGTTCTACAGAAGGATGCTGAGGATACTATGAAGCGATTATGTGAGCAACGATTAAGTTTTAGAAAAAATTAAAACAAAAAGGAAACTTATACAAAACAACACATGACCTACTTAGTGAGTTTAGCAAATGGAAGATGGAACTGGGTTTAGGAGAAATAACAAAAAGACAAAATTTATTAAGTGCTACAAAGGACTGAAAGTTGTGGACAGCCATGATCGACTATGTCCCGAGGAGACACGACACATAAACAAGAAGAATGGTTTTAGTGATATAAATCTGACTAATTAACCCATAGCTAAGGGGCAAGGGAGGTGGATTCATATCTTTACCAAGAGTATTTGCGCGTAGGTGAATAGAACAAACTCAACATAGAACTAGAATTAGAACTCGGCTCTCCGATTAACAATTGTGAGCCATTATCCATTACACCACCCGCACATCTATGCTTACAGCTTCTGGTATTCCCAAGCTGTCACCCATCTAGGTACCGACCAAGCTTGACGTTGCTTAACTTTCTACGGAAACCGGTGTTTCAACGTGACGTGGCCGTTAACACTTAGAATAAATGGTATGCTGTCATTGTAGGGTCCGATGCGTCAGATCACATGATGCATTGCGTGCCGTAATCAGATAATAATAATAAAAATAATAATGGCTACTTGTTTCTAAGTATGCGCATTTACTGGTGTGGATAGCTAATACCTCTTGAAGATATTTACTCGGGCACATTTGTATTTCTTCACCATCTACAGAACCAGAGAGTAGTTTATACTGCAACTATGCTGGCCGAACCTTAGTTACTGCGAGAGAGCACATCATGGCATGGCTTCGCAAAACGAAGATCAAATGGGAGTCTGTACACGTCGCTTCCAGAAACATTTTTGATTGATAAGTCCAATGCGGGACAGACATAGACGGTAATCTGGCATGATCAGCAGTTTGAACAAGGCCAGTACATTCCAACGTGACCATCGACGGCTGTCGAACAGTTCCGTCTATCCAATTTCATTCATAAGGCTTCGGTCAATCCGTGGTATAGTTTTCAGATACTTTCCAAAGGTGCTGCATGCTGGGATCGCCTCCCCTGGACCGATAACATTAAATCACCTTCCTGATAGATCGACCATGGTGATATTCGAACTCTGGTCTCATGGTCAGAAAGAGAACCATCTAACCCCATGCGCCCACAGACATACATACACATTAGAGCGATATGGAATAAACTCGTCTTGAAAATCATTTGACTGTGAAACTAAGTGCGAAATACTTTTCTATTATGCCAATGAAAAGCTTACGAAACTCTTATCACCTTTTCAAATAGAATAATGCTATTACCGTGGCCTTATGCCAGAATAAGCTACGCTTTGTTAATGTGCACGTTCTTTCTTTCTTTCTTTCTTTCGTAACACGTTCTTTAATTCGTTACACGTTTTTCTTTATTTCGTTAGAAGTTCCTCTTTCTTTCTTTCTTTCTTTCTTTCTTTCTTTCTTTCTTTCTTTCTTTCTTTCTTTCTTTCTTTCTTTCTTTCTTTAACACGTTCTTTTTTCTTTCGTTTCTTTCTTTTTTCTTTATTTCGTTCTTTCTTTCTTTCTTTCTTTCTTTCTTTCTTTCTTTCTTTCTTTCTTTCTTTTCTTTCTTTCTTTTTCTTTCTTTCTTTCTTTCGTTACTTTCATTTCTTTCTTTCTTTTTCTTTCTTTCCTTTCGTTAGACTTTCCTTTCTTTCTTTCTTTCTTTCTTTCTTTCTTTCTTTTTTCTTTCTTTCTTTCTTTCCCCACATTGCTCTTTCTTTCCCCGTTAGACGTCCCTTTTCTTTCAAAAAGACTTTTTCTCTTCTTTCATCCCCACCCCAAAAAAGAATTCTCTATTATTCCATTGAAAAGCCTCTGAAACTACCATCACCTGTTCAAATAGAATCGCCCGCCTGTTTATTTTCAGACATAAAATGTAGTTGTTTCCGAGACGGCCGCTAGGCGCGCTCGAGTTACGCGTCCTTCACGTGAATGGTGGAGACGAACAGCGGTTGGTCGCTCTCTGGCCCAGGTGCCCGCCATGACGACACATTATCGTTTTGTTTTACTTCGACTAAACGTTTTAGGCAAACAAACATGGAGGTGCTGACATACGCTAAGAGTGCAGTTCAGCGAGCACATGTTGGTTGTGGGAGGGAACCCCCAACAGTTTTGTACCGGCCACAGAAGCCGACCGAATAACTCAATGCAAATGATCGTCAAGTGTTAGAAAAAGAGAGAAAGAAGAGTTATATTCTAACAGAATAGTTTTATTTCAAAATGACAGGAACAATAAGACTATGTAGCTTTGTCGATAAAACCAATTTTCTATGAATTTCTTCCGTATTGATGTTAAAACTGAAAAGTTACAATAATTTTTATGAAATATAATTTCGATAGGTAGTGTAATGGTTATCGGCGAAGTAAATAGTATTGATGAACCGAGTAGCTTGTTGCATTCACTTTCGCACAAATGCCCTTGGGAAAGGCATGAATCTATCTCATTTCCCCACTCCAACTATGGATTAAATTGCAGGATGACTAGGTCTCTCTAGACAGTACAGAAAAAGGACCATTCTGAATTCAAAACTGTGGCAACGGGAAACCACTCCACTATTTTTCCATAACACGTAACACGTAATAAAGAAACGGAACTTATGGAGAGCCAAGATCACCTACGCCCTAATCGGACATGTAATAATAATAATAATAATAATAAAAACAGTTTAGCTGGGCGTTTTAGCAATGTCACAGGAAGCCGTATTTTAATGATGCAATGAATTCACTTGAATAAAACTAGAGCTTGAAAATGTTTATGCCGATCAAATATATACGTGTATGGGAGAGGGGCGCCCCCCCCCGATTACGGAGTTGGCCGAATGGTCACAGCGAGGAAAATGATTCAATGGGTTGAGTTCAGATTCCAGTTGTAGTTGTTGGAGTTCGCTTCGTGATAATGTCCTTGGCAAAGGCAAGAATTCATTTCTTTCCACATTTTACTCGAGTGGCTGTCTTTAACTGAATGAATGTTTTATTTGAATCTTTGTGATCAGAATGATAAGATTCGGAACAAAAACGAAAACGTAACAATTAAAAAAGAAATCTTGTGACAGGACCACGGGCTCTAGGTTGGAGACCTTTGCACTGGAGGATTTAAAAGGTGACAATTCAAAAAGGCCTTTAAAATGCAAAAATCATTTGTAATATATTTCTGTAGTCAAACGGTATATAATAGTTTTTATTTGTAGAATAGTCCTTAATGATTCCTTTACATTATACAAACTATTTTTCCTTGTTTCAGTGCATTTCTAAAGTAAAAATCATTTGTCATAAATTTTTGTCGCAAAATTATTTGCAGTATTTTCCTTATTAAGCATTAATAACGCATTAAAATTATGCGCAAAACCTACAACCTGAGACCCGAAGTTCGTTAAAGCAACTCTTTTCGGTAATTAATGATAAAAGTCGGTGGTTAACTCTCAAATTGTCTCCCAATTTGTTATTGCCAAAAACGACCAAAGCGACCCGTGGTGGAGAGGCACTAAAGTAAGTTAGCAAAAATTAAAAAAAAAACCTACATAATTTGTATTTCCAAATATCTTATTTTTCATAACATAGACGATCATGTCTCTCCACAGCTTCATTTTCTTTTAATATCTGTGTATTAAGGTGCCTGTTCCTGTGGAAGTTATTAGTTAATAATTCCTTTGCCAATCCGCGATTTGGAATTCAGTGTTGTCCTTCGAGACTAATTGCCCTACCAAAGCTAATTATCACAATTTTCCCCATAGTGGGTAAGGAATAGATGAGTTCATGCCTTATCCAAGTGTATTAATACGCTTTGAATATAATAATATTTGAACTTGGTTTGGCTGTTTTCCTCAAGAGCAATTGTTATGCCACCTGGGCGTCCATTTTACACACAGACGCACAAAATGGAAAAATAGTTTTCGTTTGACGTATTTCGTCATTCAGGACATCATCGGACTGAACTTGTTTACGTTGGTCCGAATACGCATGCGCACTCTGAAAACTTTTTTTGCCCCTTGGTCATATATATATATATATATATATATATATATATATATATATATATATATATATATATATATATAAAGGGTGTTTTATTAAGACGGATCAAAGTCATTACTAAATAAGTCAGTGTTATTGGTGAAAATTTATTTATTTCTCTATTGGATCATGTTATTTAAGTCATGGCAATTATGTGTGAAAAATAATATCGCCCAAATGTCCGCCAAATCTAAAAGAAAAAATCATTAGACGCTAAAGCTTTATTCACATTTAAAATCGGTCGAAAATATTGGAACACACTTTGTATATATATATATATATATATATATATATATATATATATATATATATATATATATATATATATATATATATATATATATATATATATATATATATATATACAGTCGACACTAGGGCCAACACTGAGTGTCGACAATCTGTTTCATGCTTGAACGTAGTCTTTAGGATTGAAGATTGTGTTCTAATATGAAACCGACTGTGGCGGAGAAGAGATACGTTCATGCCTTTCACAAAGTCATTAGTAGAAAATGAACGTAACTGTATCGATCGAAATTTGAACTCTTTTCCAATAACTGCTACGCTAACCGCTCATCCATTTTGTCTATATATACCAGGTTCAAATGCAATCGGCGCAAAGAAACAAATGGCGATTATCGTTTTCTTATCTTCTAGAGTCAGAATGTTGTCAATTACTATATTTGTAGACCGAGTGGTTAGAATGTTCGTTTTCCGAGTATGAGACGCGGTTTCGATCTCATCACGGTTTATATGTGACTCCTTATATTATCGGCATGGGTAGGCGATCCTTTGAAAAGTGCTTGAAAACCATGCCACATGTTGACTCAAGTCTTATGAGTGAAACTGAGTAGGCGGAAATGTTTGGAAAACGTCGATGGTTGTGGGAGCAGGAGATCTCAAGTCATCGTGACCGAGTGTTTGAATCTTGTTCAATCTCCTGATCATGCCAGATTATGTACTCTCTAAGAAGCTGTTTCAGTATAAACCACGAGTGGGGTCTGTGGGTATTGAACAAACACAAAATATGCCTGGGCAGGCGTCTGCAACAGGGATTGGCTCGCCGCCCTAGTAGACAGGTGTGCTTGAAAACGATTAGCCGACCATTATAATGATGAGAGTAAATAAACTTTTGACAATTTTTTTAACAAATTCTACTTGTGTTATCACGGATTTCTTTATCTCAGAAACACATATAAAGTCAATATATGGAATTTTGAAAGCATATTCTTCAAATTGGTATTGAGGAAGTTAATAAAAAGATCATTTTCAACAACTTGACGAGAGGCAATATTTTTCATGAAAAAATATTCTTCATTTTCTCTGCATGATTTTCACTATAACTTGAAAATGTTGCAGTTAACTGACTGTATAATACTCATTTGTTTTATACTGCGTTATGCTGATTATATAACAAGCTTATATAGCGAATGGTAAGTCTAAGAATTTGGGCTACATTTATTGTCATAGAACGTTATACTTTTCAGTATTTTTTCACTTTTTCCTTGTAAAATCATTAATGGTTCTGTAACTAGTAAAGAAAGATTTCGATATGTGGGAAAACAGCTGCGTTTGTTTTTTCATCCAAAACCAATCTAAAGGTTTTCCTTCAAATTCCAAGAAGTGAATTTGGACCCTACCAATAGGCAATAGGTAATAATAAAAGGGGGCCCAGGAGCTAATTCAAGGAGTCGATGCTGGAACCCAGGCCGCTCCTGTCCAGAAAGAAAAACAATAAATTTGACAATCACCAGACGAGAATGCAAACGACATTGAAGTTTGTACTATTATATTCTAATACAAAAATGGCTGTAAAGAAACTATCCTTCCGGGTCCGTACTAAACAAAGCAGTCTAAAGCAAAAAAGATTTATTTCATTTTCAACTCATAAAAGTTTTTTCCTTTGTTAGCTATTGAAATATACTTATTTCTAAGAGAAATCCAAAATGTATCAATACGTAACACTTCCTGCTTGAAACAATGGTTCTCGTACTGATCACCGAAGTTAAGTAACATTGTGCCTGTTCAATACCTAGATGGGTGACAGCTTGGGAATACCAAGTGCTGTAAGCTTGGATGTGTGGGTGGTATAATGGATAAGGGCTCGGAATTGGAAATATTCACTTAGACACAAATACCCTTAGGAAAGGGATGAATCTACCTCTTCTCCCCCATGTATGGGTTAATTAATAGGACCTGTATTAATAAATCATTATCCCCCCCTACAATTTAAAAATATTTTGGGGGGCTTAAAATAACCTGCAAAATGTTGATAAGCAGTAAGACAACAAATCAGTCAATCGCGGCTTACCTATATGAGAAGCACCTATTCTCAGAGAATTAATTATCAAAATGGAGAGATAAAAAATGTGGCGAGCCACGTAATTATCTAAATAAATATTTTTGTGATGGGAGATGCGAAGATTTGTTATTTTTTTTTATTAGTCGTTTAATTACGCTTACAGGACAATAAAATTACCCATGCTGTTAATGTTCAATATCAGCGTTGCTTAACTGTGGTAATCATACTGGAGTTAAATTTTCTAACACATTCGAGTCGTAAACAGGCAATAAAGATAATAAAATTATATAAAGTGAAACGGAAAGGAAATAAAATCCAAGAAAAAGTAAATACATTCGATATCACGTGGAACGTGAGGATGATAATCGAAGACCTTTTCGATTGGAGGTCAACTCTTGTTTATATAAATTTCTTTTTCGGCTTTATGCTTTGGCTTTTCTTATTTTTTCCTCGTTTACTTTTGTTTTGCTGTCAAGCGTTTGGGCTTATCTTGTTATAACTTTGGCAACAATTATAGCGTCGTTTTCCCGCCCCGTTCGTGTTTTGTAGTGTTGGCCAAGAGAAGATAACTCTAAATCATTCCTCTCGATTTTTTTTCACGCCAATCGTTGATGAAAGGAATGGCTGATTACTTCGGAAATTGGAAAAGTCAAGTCTTAAGGATACATACATACATACATATATATATATATATATATATATATGTGTGTGTGTGTGTGTGTGTGTGTGTGTATTATGCGTGTGTGTATGCATGTATCCACACACAAAACGAACTAAGTTAAGAAAAAGCGAGTAGAAAAATTCTAATGAAAGATAGAACGAGAAACGGAAAAAAGCCTGAGAAGATAAAAAGGAAATAAACAAAGGACTGATAAACGAATAAAAAGACCTACAAATATAAACAAGTAAAAGAATTCAAAAACAAAAACAAAAAAGAACAAGTGGAGAAAGATATAATTAATGGAAATTGTGAACAAAGAAAAATAAATTATGACGCAGATTTAATGGAGATTGTAAAAAGATAATGAACGAAAAAAACAAAGGATCCTCGAACATCTCACATGTCGAACAAATCGGTTTTCGAACAGAAAATTCGAGATGAAAATGTCTCAGATATTGAACAAAATTTCGGTTCTCGAACAACATAGCCGAACCGAGTTTACAAGAACGGAATCATTTCTGAGGCAACCGCCATGTTGTATACATTCGTGTGTTGTTCCGTGCTTTTCTTTTCCAGTTTTATTGTACTGTGACTTTTTTTTCTGCATCGATTCGTATTGGAAAAATAGTTTCGGTTTACGAACATTTCGGGTTACGAACGACCTTCAGGAACAAATTAAATTCGTGAACCGAGGTTCCACTGTACAAGAAACAGGAGAAATAAACAAAAACAATCAATAATATTAGAAAGAAGAATGAACTTGTAGAATTAATGTAGAAAAATATTTGATTTTTCGTCGTTCGATTATTCACTATTCTTTTTTATTGTTAAATGCCAGTATGTTGATAATCATGGCTCGTCACAGATTACTTTTCTTTAATATTTGACCTCTTGAGAAAAATAATGGAGTGGTTTCCTGTTAATTTCTCCATGGTTTTGAATCCAGAGTTGACTGTCTTCTAGACTGGCTGCCACCAAAGGCTATAGAGCCCCATATACCCTGCTCTTTAAAACTCAGCTTCATGGTGGGGTGGGGTTTAAGAAGAGATGGATTTATGCCTTTTCCACTGGGAAATAGGGAACTGATAAGTTCATGCCTTTTCCAATGACGAGTAAAGAAGTGTTGGATTAATACCTTTTCCAATGGGTAATAAGAAAATGATGGATTTAAACCTTTTTTCTGTGGGGAATAGGGAAACGATGGATTCATGCCTTTTCCAGTAGAGATTAGGGAAGAGATGGTTTCATGCTTTTCCCAGTGGGGAATAAGGAAACGATGGATTTATGCCTTTTCCAATGGGTTGTAGGGAAGTGATGGATTCATGCTTTTCCCAGTAGAGAGTAGAGAAGTGATGGGTTCCCGCTTTTTCAGTAGGGGACAGGGAAGAGATTGTTTCATGCCTTTTCCACTGGGGAATAGAGAAGATACAGATTAATGTCTTTTCCAGTGAGGAGTAGAGAAGTGATCGATTTAAAGTGGGAAGAAAGAACGAACCATCAATTGTAAGACGACACAATGTATGGTTGTTAGTAAAAGGGACAACCCAAGCCGCGAGTTACCAATTGGGGACGTCAGAATCAAGCAAGTACATAAATCTAGTTATCTGCGAAGTGTTGTAATAGACGGCAAAGATGTGACACCGAAATCTGAAGTTGTATTGGAATAACAAAAAAGCAGAACAAAATATTAAGAAACGGGAAAGTTCCGTTATTAGAAACAAAGACAAAAGTGCTGAATTGCTTTGTAATATGAATGCTCTTAGTTGGCACTGAATTCTGTACAGTTTTCGCATAGATGAAGAGGGGACTTGAGGCAACAGAGATGTTGTTCTACGGGAGGATGCTGAGAATACTACGGATAGAGCATGTGAGAAATGAGGACGTTTTAAAAAAATGAAAAAAAAAAAGAGAAAAATCAGAAAGGAGCAGTTGTAATTTCTAGAATATATAATGAGGAAAGAAGGTTTGGAGAATTTGATACTCACAGGGCATACTGAAGGCAAGAGAGCAAAGGAAATAATCTACCTAAGTAGTTGTGAAAATGGATGGCAGAACAGGGACTGTGGGGAATAGTAAGGGGGTTAAAATTGCTAAGAGCTACAAAAGAGAGGAAGTCGTGGAAGCTATGATTAAACCACGCCCTGAACGGACAAGACATATAAAAGAAATAGAAATCCTTAAAGACAAGTAGACGTATACCTATGTCAGGAATGATCGACTGGTTCATAGTTGACATCACATTATAAACAATAATGCAGAAAACTCAGTTGTGTTTTGTCATCATTAATTACTGTAGATCAATTTACTTTAAGACAGATTATATATAAGGGTGTTTCATTAAGACGGATCAAAGTCAGCAGTAAATAAATCAGTGTTATTGGTGAAAAATTATTTATTTCTCTATTGGATCATGTGATTTAAGTTACTTATCTTTGTTGTTGTTGAAATATTTTTAATAAATTTATAAGAGGGGGATCACAATATGTACCAAAAAAAGTAAACATATTCTATAGTATTGTGGGAATCTAACCTACCTACAAATAGACTATTCCACACTTATATAATGTGGCTACCAACTATGAGTTGGGAAGTCACCAGTGAGAGAAAGTACTCTCCTGTCCACGTTTACTGTTGTACTTCTTTTTACCGAGAATATATTATTAAACCTTATATCCCAGTCCGAGTTTTCTTTTATGGTCCACACCATAATATATAGTCACTTTTTGAAGTAAGAAAAATTTCGTTAAAATAAAAAATTGAGTAAATTTTTTTCTTTTTTATTAAAATAATGTCACAGAAGAAATATATTCATTAATTTCTCACTTTGTACTAATAACCTTAGGAAAAGCATGAATCTTCCCCCCACCCCATCCTCCAGGCTCTAGATTAAATTTGGAATGTCTCTTTAGGATTTGGCGACAGCCTGTTTTAGATAAGGAACTCTCTGAATTTAAAACTGTGGATAAAGCAAAGTTTAACTATATTTCACCGATGAAATCGTTGAAGACAGAAAATAAGAGTGCAGAATCGATGCATTATGCCTGTAAATTCGCGAAAGACAAGTGGGAACAATATTATAGCTACAGGTTAAATTGTGGGGCGTTAAAATGGACTCTGAGTTGCAAACAGACTAACGGACGAGGAATTTGAATCCCAAACTATGAAGAAGCAACAAGAAGTCACTCTTTGACAATCTTTCCAAAGAAGACATGGAGATTCCGAAAGAACAAAGAAAACGAATTTGTGGAGAGCCATGAACATTTTACGTCCTGAAGGGAGATGACATATAAAGAAAGAAAGAAAGAAAGAAAATAAAAACATACATCTCTTTTTTTTTTCTCTGTTCTTACAACAGACACACCCTCCTCGCTACCCCTACCACTAATTCATTATATTTCATGATAAGTTGACTAAAATTTGGAAGCAGTGACGAATCTTGGTCGTGACCTATCAGTAGGTGTGTAGATCATCATCAACGCTATCTACCCACCCCCGCAACAATCTTGTTTTTTTTTTTTTTTTTTACTGATCCCATCCTCTCCAACATTGGTCCCGGTCATAGACCAATGTTAATGGGATGCAACCCTTCCCAGTTCATTGTTGATTGCATTGGCTGCGTAGGAAAGGGTGTGTTTGTGTTTGTTTGAGCGTATGCGTACGTGTGAGAGATAGTGTGCGCGCACGCGCGTGTAAGCTTGTCAGCAAACATGTAATTTACGAACAGGTTCCTTTTTATCTGATATCAAACAAAAAGATACGAGAAATATCTACCATTTTAAACATATGACATTCTCTCTCTCTCTCTCTCGCTCTCTTTCTCTCTCTCTCTGTGTATATATTCAAATATTTTAAAAAAAAATATTTTACATCGCAACACATGAATTTCTATCTTTCGGAACTTTAAATTTGTTCCATTATCAAGCGATGTTGGGTAACTTTTGATGAAAATGATTTTAAAAAATGCAGGAACACACATTTTTCCGTGGAATCACACAGCCGGTAGTGAAATATCTCTTTCTGTACTTGTGTACTGCGTAAATATCGTATTCACAATGTCTGAGGCGAATAATTTGTTCGCATTTCGTGTAGCGGTTTTTCTTTTTTTTTCCTGCAAAATATTGCATCAATTAAATCTGTCTGCCACCCACTGGCCACGTCGTACAGATTTTACGCTATGTTATTTCCGTGCCATTGCATTAGGGCAGATTATTTATTGTTACGTGGTTAGATGCTTTACGCGCTGTTATTTACAAAGAAAAATACACCGTATAATCTGTAATACTGGATAAAAACACACCGGAACCGGAAGCTATCATGATTTGGTTCCGTTAACCGCAGAATTGATCTCTGATAAGATCTGAAACGGGTCTTATCTGCATTTAGATCTGATCTAATCTCTTGTGTTCTACAAATAAAAGCTGAGCAAATACCAAGGAATAGGAGGAATGTAATGCCGATTTCGGATATACATGCACCAAGTTATAAGTTAATCTTTATACCAAAATTCATATAATACAAGGCTCAAAAGTTACTTGAGGTCTAGGGTTACTGTTAAAATGGTACTGATGAATGAGGAGTGTGATATGAATGAAAAAGGAGCAAGTATGAAGGCTCGCCTATGGTCCGGTTCACAATCCTACCTCGTCTTCTGAACAGGAGTAGAGGATTATCCTTTGTTTCATGTTTACGATTGGGTTTCCAGTTCATTCTAAAGTATTTTCATTCTCTTTCTTTCCTAGTAGCCCCACGCGCCTTATTGGCATTATTGCCTTGCTTAGGGTGAAGTGATTTAAAAAAAAAACTCTAATAGGAGCAAGTTGCCTGCATAGAGAAGGAGTTTAGTAAATGCACAAAGAATTAGAAAGAGAAGTAAGACAAGGGTGCGTTTTCTACCCAGATTTTTTAAATCGGTATTGAGAGACAATCCTAAGAGAACTAGTAAACCTAGCAGAATTTATTATCTGCTTATATTATCTTAACAGCAAAAGATACGCAAGTTGGCGATAGACTCAATAAAGAAATCGAAAGAACTTTTAGAGAGGACCGTAAAGGAAAGTAAAAAAAAAGCTACTATTTACTGTAAGAAAACAGACTACATGGTCATCAGCAAAAGAGACAGCCCAAGATTAATATTGGTGTCGTCAAAATGAAATAGGAATAGAAATTTAATGATCTTCTTAGTGCAATAAATGTGGCATCGAAATTACATAGAAAAAAATGTCTTTCAGAACCTAAGCAAAGTAATAAGCATTAGAAACTAAGACAATATTGCTGAAATGTTATATAATATCTACTTCCCTATATGGCAATGAATGTTGGAAAATCTCTTCACAGATGAAGAGACTTGAAGCGGCAGAGATGTGATTC
Source organism: Acanthosepion pharaonis (assembly GCA_903632075.3). Lineage (NCBI taxonomy): Eukaryota > Metazoa > Mollusca > Cephalopoda > Sepiida > Sepiidae > Acanthosepion > Acanthosepion pharaonis. The sequence continues at coordinate 258,047 of CAHIKZ030002977.1, forward strand.
TATCGTCGTTTGCTGAAAATACTATGAACAAAAAAATGCGTGTAATGAGGAAGTTTTAAGGAGAACAGAAAATACAACGAAATTAATATTTAATATAAGAAAGAAGCAACTGAAACATCTGGGGTATAATGAGGAAAGAGAGTCTGGAGAATTTAATACACACAGGACATACTGAAAGCAAGAGAAGCATAGGGAGGAAACAGCGAGTAATCTATTTAAAGCTTTTAAGAGAATGGATACAGAACAAGAATTATATATTTAGGTAGCATATATTCATTTAAACGTTTCATTGAATAATATAGACATATTATGTCTATTTATTTTTATAATAATCCTTTCTTGGAGGAGATCGAATGTACTTGGGTAGAAGAAAAATTACAGCGACTTCCTTGATGAATTTCATCTTAACACCAAGAAACTGATTAGAGAACTGAAAAGATTATTATAAAAATAAATAGACATAATATGTCTGTATTATTCAATGAAACATATCTATCTATCTATCTATCTATCTATCTATCTATCTATCTCTAATCTATCTATCTATCTATGTGTGTGTGTTTGCTTGTTTATATATAATCAAGTGTTTTCTTGTTTTATATACATATATATTCAACTGTTTGCTTGTTATCTCTCTCTCTCTCTCTCTCTCTCTCTCTCTCTATATATATATATATATATATATATATATATAAATAATAAAACAAGCTTTGTTGTTTCTTGTTTTCATATCTGATAAAGTAATTTAATTTATAGCATCTCAAACAAAAAATCCCAACTCATTTTCCCTACACACGATGTTGTCTTTTATTTTGACCTGAAGAAGCCGAGACCAACAGGCGTCGGAGAAACGCGTCGTTTATAACTTTGTCTCATCATCTCCACCCACCCCGTCATTATATATATATATATATATATATATATATATATATATATATATATATATATATATATATTTTTTTGCCATTGATGAACCCATGGAGAAAATAACAAAAAACGACTGCTGAGTATCTCTGTATTATTTAGGAAAGAAAAACATTTGACATTATTCTTGCGTCTGTGGTTTTTGTCAAATTGTGAAAGCGGAAATGACGAGACGCTTTTACAACTTTTGTTAAACGATGCTACTTCCGGTCTCTCGTGGTGTAACCAAGTCGCCCGGTGTGTACGAAAATAGAATTTACATGTGTTTGCCTTTTATAACAATGAAAACAAAGACATTCACAAAGTGTTGCTACAGATATACGTCTCTGTCTCTCACTCGCTCTCTTAAACTCACGCAGAATACACACACGCGCAGGGCACACACACACACACACACACACACACACACACACACACACACACACACACACACACACACACACAAAACTCACATACTCGAGCGTATAACATACTTAGAAATATATTTACAGTACTTTATACTTATCTAATGGCACGGTGGAATAATGGATAGCGGCTAGGATTGAGGAATCGGAGAGCCGAGTTCGAATTCTAGTCGCATCCATTACATTCACTTACTTGATAACACCCTTAGGAAAGGTATGAATCCTCTTCTTCTCCCCCCAGCTATGGGTAAATAGCAGGACATGTTCTATAATCTTGGATGGCAACTGGTTTACTGCCGAAAGAAATGACAACCTACTGCGGGGAAAAAAAAACTGCCTAAGCATGTATCACGCATGGCACATAACTGACTGAATGTTGATCTCGATATCTATGGATGTTTAAGAGATTGGGTAAAAGACAATAATGTGTCTTTGCATCAGATTTATTCAACCTTTACAGTGAATCAGTCCTGAGATAATTAGTAGTCCTATCGAGATTCATTATTGGTGGCCACAATCTTAACAGCATTAGATATGTAGATGGCACAGTACACAGAAAGGAAGCGAGTAAAAAATACTAAACATCAATTAAAAGAAGACAATGTCTGGTTGTCAGCAAAAGGAACAATCCAACATGCGAATTACAAATTGGAAAACACCAAAATCAAGCAAGTGAAGGTAGTTTTTTTAACAGACAACGGAAAATGTAACACCGAAATCCCAAGATACATTGGGATGGCGAAAGTTACCTTTCAAAAGCTAAGCAAAGAAGTAAAAAACAGCAAAATTTAGTTAGAAACAAAGATAAGAGTACTGAACTGTTATGAAATATCAGTCATCTTATATGGCAATGAATGGTGGATAATCTCTTGAGAGACTTGAGGGAACAGAAATTTGGTTCTATAGAAGGATGATGATAATATCTTAGACTAAACATATGAGCAACAACGTTTTAGAAAAAATGGAAACAAAAAGAACGCTTATATTTAGCATCAGAAAGAGATTGTTGAAATTCCTATGACACATAATGAGGAAAGACGGCTTGGAGACTTTGACACTTGCAGGACAGATTGAAGACAAGATGGACAGAAGAAAACATAATGAGCTTAGCTGAACAGGGATTTGGAGAGACAGCAAAAAGACAAACACAAAGGGGAGGAAATTGTGGAGAGCCAAGATTTTCCACGCCATGAAGAGACGCAGCTTAAAGAAGAAAGAAAATTGAATGTTCATTTGAAAAGAACATTATTTTTGTAGTAAAAACCAGTAAATCAACAAAGGTTAGTTTGACAAAATGCCACAATGTCAGGTCACTCAGTGAGAATCGAACTCACTGCAATAAAAATAATGAAGCATTATTAGCTTGTTTTCTACAGCGAGTACACGCTTCTGTGCAGAAGAAATGCATTCTGTTTATGGAATTAAGTGCGATACTAGATCCTCATTTAACTTTTAAAAAGAATCATTTCAGACCCAAGAAAGGCAATGTGAGTGAAATTGAATGAGCGAAATAGAGTTGACGAAACTGTTTGGAAGTCGTTGGTAATTGTACTAGTCATGCTAGTCATAAATCATTGTGACCAAGGGGCTGGGTGTTCTCACCCTGTTCAACTACTAATCTTACCAGATTACGTTTTCTCTTCCAAAAACCATTAAATAAATTCCATTCAGCAAACTTGCAGTATAAAATTGACTCTGTAGGTGTTAAATAAATACAAAGTGGATTTGCTACCCAACCTAGAAAAACGCGTATACTAGTAGCCATTATTATTACAATTTGATTACAATACACAACGCATCATTTGAACTGAGGCATCGCACACTACAGCTAATGGTTTATATAGCAATGAACCATAATAAAGTCTTTGGGACATTCTTAACTTTTTATTGCTATAAGTGGATATTTCAAGAAGATCATGTAAAAAGGAATTAAGGGTTTGTTTGTTTTCTTTTTAACAACAGTAAGCTTTTCATTGAAGATAACCATCTTCTAGCTTGTATTTTCCGCTCACTAAACTCACCCTATATGTGGCTACGTTCACATCATTCACACGCAGAGAATTTCTCTCGTGTTTTTCTGATTGACAATTCGCTTGAGCCAGGCTTTTAATTACACTTTTTACAGCAGTGGTTCTCAACTTTTTTTTTTTTTTTTTTTTTATCCGTGGACAAGTTTTTTGTGGACCCCTATAGCCATTCGATGAGAAAAAAGCTTTTTACTAATAGATAAGATTAGGAATTGTATTATAGAAATAATAAATTTATATGCTTTATTTTAAAGTAAAACTAATTTAATGAACATGAACTTGTATTCTATGGAACAGTTATGTACACTAGTAAAATAACTCATAATAAACCATTTTAAAATAAACCCCTGTAGACCCCAGGGTCCATATGGACCCTAGGTTAGAACCACTGATTTGCAGTATAACTGAAACCTTTGTCGGAAGATTTCATTTCAAATATTTAAAATAATTTTTCTTTTAAAGTCATATATTTTTTAGTTTATACAATTTTGTTAGAAATTTTTTATGCCATGAAAATATTTTATAATTTGATTTGAAAATTAGAGCTTTCGTGTTTAATTTGATTTACTTATGTACATTTATTTATTTCGAATTTTACTAATTATCAGTATGGCTAAGTTTATGGCAACGTGGTAAGGTGATGGACGGTTAATTAATTGCTGTCAACTATTTTAATAAAAAACAGTGAACTTCTGAACCTAAACAAAAACTGCGACCATTAGTTCTAAACAAAAACTGCGAACTATCGGTTCTAAAATAAACTGCGAACTATTGGTTCTAAAATAAACTGTGAACTATTGGTTCTAAACAAAAACTGCGAACTATTGGACCTAAACAAAATTTGTGAACTATTGATTCTAAACAAAGACTGTGAACTATTGGTTCCAAACAAAAACTGCGAACTATTGGTCCTAAACAAAAACTGTGAACTATTGATTCTAAACAAAAACTGCGAACTATTGGTTCCAAACAAAAACTGCGAACTATTGGTCCTAAACAAAAACTGTGAATTATTGTTTCTAAACAAAAACTGCGAATTATTGGTTCTAAACAAAACTTGCGAACTATTGGTTCTAAACAAAACTGCGAACTTTAGGACCTAAACAAAAACTGTGGACTATTGGTTCTAGACAAGACTGCGTACTATTGGTTATAAACAAAATTTGTGAACTATTGGTTCTAAACAAAAACTGCGAACTATTGGTTCTAAACAAAAACTGTGAACTATTGGTTCTTAACAAAAACTGTGAACTATTGATTCTTAACAAAAACTGCATACTATTGGTTCTAAAATAAACTGTGAACTATTGGTTCTAAATAAAAACAGTGAACTATTAGTTCTAAACTAAAACTGAGAACTTTTGGGTCTAAAAAAATCCCTGCGAAATATTGGTTCTAAACAAAAACAGTTAACTATTGGATCTAAACGAAAACTCTGAAGTTTTTGTTTTAAAAAAATGTGTGAAATATTACTATTGGTTCTAATAAAAAAATGTGAACTATTGATTCTAAACAAAAAAGTGTAAACGTCACACAAATGTGTAACAAGAAAAAGTTGATTATTCTTACCTTTTATTAGGTTGAGTCATAAGTAATTTCCGTTTTGGGTGAAACAATAGTAATGACGAATACATCATACTAAGCAACCGTTCCTTAAATATATCAGATCAGATTATGCTTGATTGATTTGTTTTTTAAGGTTTATCAACCATTTGAAGGTTATTTAAAGGCACAAAATATTTTTAGACTGAAAGATTTTTGGGGGAGATAATAATGATTTACTGATACATGACAGGGAAGAAAGAGGGGGATTCATACGTTTCCTTGGGGTGTTTGCGAATTAGTGAATATAACGAACCCAAATGGAATTGGAACTCGGCTCTCTGAATTCTTGTTCTGAGCCGTTATTCGTTACACCAACCGCACACCCAAGATTACAGCACCTGGTATTCACAACCGGTTGCCGATCTAGATACTGATCAAGTGAGATGTTGCTTAACTTCGATGATCGTACGGAAACTGGAGTTTGAATGTGATACGGCTGTAAGCCTACAGGTTATAAAAAATGAATTACATACAACGATGTTCAACACAAAAGGCAGTGCATTGACAAGGATACATTTCCAAGATGGATCCCAATAATTGATCACCAGGGGAGAAATGAAATGTTTTGTGGGTGTTGGGATCGTCGGGGTATTATCAATTTCTTCTTCTTTAAGTGCCGGGTCCCCTCGGGACATACGCGATCATGGCTCTCCACAACTTATAATAAATTGTGTCTTTTTGTTATTTCTCCTGTTTTCCTGTCTCTCTTGCCTTCAATCTGTTCTGTGAGAATTATATTTTCCAAGCCTTCTTTCCTCATTATATACTCTAGAAACTGCAACTGTCTTTTCCTGATCCTCCTCATCATCCTTCTGTAGAACAATATTTCTAGTCCTTAAAACGTAATGAAACACTAAATGTACATTTAATAAAGTTTGGTCGAATGCATCTTGCACTCGTCAATAGGAAAAAATGTTTTCCCCCTTCATGACAACGCACGATTGTATACAGCAATAACGCTGGAAAAATCATGGTGTATTTGTTATTGACACGAAAAATAGTGATCGGCATGCTGAGTTCAAATTCCGATCGAATTCAAATTTCGCACAAATACTATTGGGAAATGTATGAACCCATTTTCTTTTCTTGACAGGCGATGAGATATTTGTCCATACTGCTACTCACATAGATCGGGATTGGGTAGTCATACAAAATTTGTTCGGGCTTCCATAGCACCTCTCCTTTTCAGTGCGCCTCAAGGGCCGAATAATAACTCCAGAGGAAAGTTAATGCATGATAGGACGGTTTCCTGAGGTTGGGCCAGGTAAGTAGGTATTCGTCTAGGCTCCCACTCGCATAGAATGTGGCACAAGGTCAAAATTTAAAGTAGCTGTGCAAAAATTGCTCGCGCCACCTTGGTATGTCCTCTTTTGGGAACGCCTCAATCAGTCAGTTATGTGTCATACGTGATACACGCTTAGGCATCATGTATCTTTTGATACATGACTGACGAGGCAGATTTTTTTCGGCAGAAGGTTGCCATTTCTTTCTGCGGTAGACCAGTTGCCATCAAAGGCTATAGAACCCGGTCTTTCCTGCTATTTACCCATATACGAATATATTTTGTCACTCCTTGTCCCATGGTGTCCGGATAATCGAAGAAATACTGTACTTTGTCCATTTTCCAAATTGGGAAGGCATGCATTGAAAATCGAAAATCGAAAATTACCTGGGCTTGGACATTGACTATACAGCCTTTAATCAGGCAACTAAAACTTTCATTTGGTATTTTTGATCCAGAATTTTAATAATAACCCTAGATTTGCTTATTTTTTTTGTAAATATCAATAAAGACATTTTCATGTTTACGAACGGCTTTCCTCTGTCGAAAAATGTACTTAATTGGTCTTGTTATATTTCATAAACATAATTTAGAAACTAAATTTTTCAGAAATGGAATTCAACTTTATGAGTGATTAGATATTTAATAATAATTTGACAGAACTTGAAAAATAGAATTTTTTAAAAAGAATGAAATGGAATTGTAGAATGCTAACAACCTATCACTTGTTTATTGTTTAAATGACATAAATGGGCAGAAGAATAAAGATATTAAAACGGTATTGATAACCTAAAACGATTACTAGGTTACTTATTTTAGTATGTGTATCAGTTTACTTACAATTATTGTCACATGACTCAAACAATAGTCAGTCATTATTTAAACAAATTAGCCATAAATAATCAACAATGCCTTTTTATAGCCATCGGTCACTGCTTTTCTAATGCGCCATCGGATTACCTACTAAAACTGTTTTAAACAATTTTGTAACCTTTTATCAGTTGGAAGATAACTAATAAAAAACATTTCAAATTGTTTCATTGCTAACAAAAATGGCAACAATTTTTTCTTAACTGAATTATTCAATGTCATCTTTGTCATCTTCAGATCAACATTCTTCAATAAAAACAAAATAAACGTTCACGAAGACCTCAAAACTCTTAACATTTTAAAGAAAGAAAATTAATGGAAGTATTGCAAGATATCATTTGTTGGATGGAAGAAGCGAAAAAGACCAAGGAAAGAAACGTCTGCTTCCATAGTCGAATAAATTTATATTTAATTAATAACTCTAATAATTTGCATTTGTCTATAATAAATTTAGTTTTAATTAAATATAAATTCATAATAAATAATACATTTGCATCATTTCATTTTTTTTAACATTCGATTTAATTCTTTCTACCCAATTTATAAGGTTTGAAAAACTCTCATTTAATTAACATGCTAATCAATTTACTGTTTTAGATGAATTTTGAAAAAAGTAGCAACTTAATCGTTCTAAGTAATGTGGTTAATCGAAATAAGTGCTGCGTAATTTGTTGCGCATAAAAACACACATCATTGTCTCTTGAAAAGGTACCTGCTGTAGAGCGATAGTTAGCTAATCTTACAGGTTATTGTTAGTTTCTTCTTATAAATGTTATATTGAGTGAGTATACGTGTTTGAGTAGACATCATTGTTTTTTTTTAAAGAATGAAATTAATATCTATCGGCAAGAGGTTGACAGTCTTATTAAAGAAAATATACCTTCCGACATTTTCTTTAATAAGAGTTTTGATTTCTAGGCTAGTAGGTATTAATTTCAACATTATAACAACAAAACAAGGATGTTTATTCAAATGCATGTACTCAATGAATATAAACTTTAGTATTCTTTGTCATCATCTTTTATGCACTAAGTCTCTTCAGAACGTGGGCTATCATTGCTTTCCACAACTTCTTATCCTTTGTAGTAATATTTGCCTCTTTAATATCTCTCCCAGTCCCTATTTTTACCATCCATTGAGACAAGAGTGTTACGTAGGTTACTCCCTCTTTCCTTCTGACTCTCTTGCTTTCAATATATCCTGTGAGTGTTAAATTCCCCAAGTCCTCTTTCCTCATTATGTTACAGAAATTTCAACTGCCTTTTTCTTATATTATCTTTTATGTTTCCATTTGCCCTAAAACTTCCTCATGGCTCACATGTTCTGTCTATGGCATTCTTCAACATTCTCTTGTAGAACCATATTTCCGTTACCTCAAGTCACCACTTCTATGTGGAAATTGTCTAACATTCACTGCTATATAAGAGGATTGATATTGTATAACAATTCAGAACTCTTTTCTTTGTTTCTAACGAAATCTTTCTGTTTCGTAATACTTTCCTTAGCTTTGTGAAGGCATCTTTCGCTTTTCTAATGCGCCATCGGATTTCGGTGTCGCGTTTTCCGTCATCTCTTAAAACATTTCTAGGAACATTTATCCTAATAAGACATTATATCCGATTATAAAAATTCATTAATTAATGAAACCATGTCTTCTTTATGGATTAAATAACAGGGAAAATTGGGCTCTCTAGCCTTGGTTGTCAACCAGTTTAATAGAAAGACAACTTTGAATTCAAAACCCGTCAAAGATGTTTAGACATGGTGTGTAGATATCATGTCTGTAAAACAAAAACACTATAGATTTTTACAAATAAAGATGACTCTACCGAAAAATGAATATCCAACATGTTAGACATTGGGTCCAAGGAAATTGGTTGGTTGTTCGTTACTGACGACCATAGGACCTCTGATGAGGGAGAATGGAGGTTATGAGGAGGGTGGAACCACCTCTTAACTGTTGTTCTTCCCAGGTTCAACTTGAACTGAAATGCTATGGGCAAATAGTGAACCCCAAACAAAAATCAGCAATATATTTGTATAGTAAAATGACCGACAATACATTTTTATAGTAAAATGACCAACAATACATTTTTATAATAAAATGACCAACAATACATTTTTATAGTAAAATGACCAACAATACATTTTTATAGTAAAATGACCTACAATACATTTTTATAGTAAAATGACCTACAATACATTTTTATAGTAAAATGACCAACAATACATTTTTATAGTAAAATAACTATGGAAGGCTAAAAATATAAAAATACATTTTTATAATAAAATTACCAACAATACATTTTAGGACCTACAAATTATCTATCTAAAAAACGTACCTTTTACTCTGAGAGCATAAAATTTTCTACAAAATATCTGTAGTTGTAAGCCTAAAATTACATACAAAATATTTAGGTTTCGGCATTAAATGTTCCATAGAGGTTGATATGGCACTAAATAAAATCGACCCACCAACTAACGATGATAAGATACCAGTTCGGGAAGTTGCAATAAAAAGCTCATGAAATTAAGACGGAAAAGAAATACTTATCTAAAATTGATAACAATTTTTAACGTTCTACCAGAAGTTGAACAAATCGTTTTGATAATTGTACGTGTTGCATATACATCCATTGGAGTACTCGGCGTTTGCGTCTCCCTAGGCCAGTGGTTCCCAAACATTTTTTTCTCTGAGCCACATTCGAAATGAAAATTTGCTTGTGCCTCACCAAATTTTATGTGATAAAAAAGTAAATTTAAAAATAAAAAAACAGAAAGAGGGTTAAAGGGAGATAACCGTGGATTCGAAGTCAGAACATTATCATTGATAATTCTCTCCTTCAAATTGCGGACCCCAGTTACTATATTCTTAATACTTGATATAATGCAACAATATCACAATGATAAAATCGGTCAATAATTATTTATAACTATTTATACTGGGACTCATGCATGCAATTACATAATATTATTTAAAATATTTATTTTTGGTCTATGAATTTTTAAAACTGTTTCTAAATTTTTGTTCCGCTTCACCTGCTATCCTCTTCTGCCAAACCTGCTAAACTCTCCCGCCTATGAAGGACGCCGTTTGGGAACAACTGTCCTAGGCGATCATCAAATTTGTTTGGAGAAAACTTTTTGTTTGTTGGAAGCTTTTTTCTCATCAAGGGTTTTGATGCGAATAAGCTTTCGCCGAACAGTTTAATCTGATTTCCATGAGGGATTTTTTTCACCATTAAAGCGTTTTGTACCGTTGGAAAAATCTAATAATTGGTCAGGGTGAGTTCCGGTGAATATAGCAAGTGGCGCAGTACAGACCGTTTTCCAATTTTTTTCCTATAATATTTTTGTTATATACAGTTTTTCGCCGCTATTGAGAAAAACATTTTTACTATTAACGATAGCAGCGCATTTTTCGACCAAATTTATATAGACCCGTTGCAGCTGCTGGTCGTATACATGTACATTTAGGAGTCCATTCCATTTTAAGAGATCTAAATGAATTATACCCCAACAATGCTACCATACGCAAACAACATTTACTTTATTTCATGGAGCTCAGTTATTGAGTTCGGTTGTCAATGAACTGACTTTTACGTTAAACATTGTTGTATGCAATCCACTTTTCATCACCTTCTATGATATATTTAAGGAACGGTTTGTGAGAATGATGCATTCGTCGTTAGAATTGGTTCCTTAGAAAGGAAATTACTTATGACTCGACCTAATAATTGAAGAATTTAAAAACACTGCCTTTCCAAAAAAATAAATAAATAAATAAATAAATAAAAAATAAAAAAATAATGAAAAGGAATCTTTAAAAGAAAATATTTCTAAATGAAAATATTTGTAGGAAGTATACAATAGTTCCGGAAGGTCTGTCCGCACCTTGAGAAGCAAGTTTTGGCGGGACGACTTCTGGGTAAATTAGGATAACGAAATCGGAAGCAACAGTAGTCACGCTATATAGAATATCGAATAACTCCCTGATAAGTGGTAACAAGTCATTTCAAATAATGGTGATTATATAGTTGAATAAAATGTAATTTTACTTCAGTTTTGAAGAACAAAACGGATAAATAAAAACGGAAATTATTTATGACTCAATCTAATAAATATATTTTTTATTTACACTATATTCAGACTATTGTCCTCAATTTTGTTGGTGCTATCACAACGTTTCGACCATTGTGCTCTCTGGCCTTCCTCAGGTGTATATCGATCTGGATAACCTACAGGGTATTCTGAACTGAACCCTTTATTTAATCTACGAGAGTGGACTGTTCTCGTTCCACTGCTCATGTTTTTACTTTTTGTACGGCTCAGTTATTGCTCGCGCGTTTTCACTGAGTCCAAGTATGAACTGTCCAGAGGAAGGAATTGAAATCTATTTAATGAATTAATTTGCCACTAAATTAACGAACAAACACTTTAAACCGGATGGCACAGCGGCCGAAACATTGTGATAACAACAACAAAGATGAAGACAACAGTCCAGATATAAATAGTGTAAATATTAACTCCCCATCCCAGAAATTCAGACTGAAAGTATTTTTTTAAATACTTAAAAAATCTTCAGCATGATCTGCGCCATATAGTTTCTTTGGAAGGCTTTCTGTTTGCTACAATTTATTCAAACCACCCCCCGATCCGAAGATCTTGTTTAAAATAGGACGGCAGTGTCAATCTGGATTCTTCGGAATAGCACCACAGTCGACAAAATACAGCTACGTCAATATTCGCGGGTGGGAATATTTCTCTTTTGGCAAACAAATTTTGTCGCTAAAGACGTAACGAATAGGTTTTTCCAGCTGCCAAACACGAGAGAAGTTGAAAACATGACTATGCGAAAACAATCTTCCAGTTCAGTCTTTTCATATCTATCTATCTATCTATCTATCTATCTATCTATCTATATATCTATCTATCTATCTCATTCTGTTCATTATCTATCAACCTATCTCCTAGTTATTTCAGTCTTTTCATATCTACACTTGTTCATTCATCTATTTATCTATCTCCGTCTGTTCCTATCTATCTATCTATCTATCTATCTATCTATCTATCTACCAGTTATTTCAGCCTGTTCATATCTACCCTTGCTCATATCTATCTATCTATCTATCTATCTATCTATCTATCTATCTATCTATCTATCTATCTATCTGTGACATTAAGATCTCAGGGAGTTAATCAGATAAAATAAAGGGAAAAAAAGAAAAAGGAAGATGAAAGAGACTAATAATTGGATGATAATTGTTGAAATACGCAGGAAAGTGGATTGAAACGTTGAGAAGGAAATTCAAAACAAAATGCGTTGAAAAATTATGTTTCAAAATAATAAAATGAAATGAAGAACAGTTCGAAGGAGAATCAAAACCAAATTTAACTGTGGACGGAATTCAGTGAGATTGAGCAAAACCAAGACGACTCGTCCTTCCGCACTTCCCGCAGATAAGAAAGAGGCAATTAATGTATTATCGAAGATGTCGGTCCTGGAAAATAGAAAACACATGTTGTCGATAAAGAAAACGGGTGGTCACCAAAATAACATCTAAAATTGTCCTGGGCAAAGAGCCAATAAGACATCTGGTTAGAATCGTCCACCCAGAAGAAAAATATCCCTACAAAAATAGTGATTGGCGCCTAAGGTTGGAGACGGGGTCGTTCATCTTAATTTCTGTGACATTCGTCAAAATTTTTATAGCCGACATTATTCTGGATTTTTTTGCATACACGTGATAAAGAAAAATTAATTACTAGCCCTGTATAGACCATAGGCGGCCGGCTGTGTGGCCTGGATGATGGAGAAATCATCTAAAACAACTAGCGTGGGACAAGCTGATAAAAAAATGATTAATTACTGGAAATCATCTTTTCGCCTACGCATTCTAAAAGTTTAGATTCGTCACAAACAGAGTGTACCAGCACTTGGATGCTGAGAAAGTGGAAGAGAGAGAGAGAGAGAGAGAGAGAGAGAGAGAGAGAGAGAGAGAGAGAGAATAGCGCCGAGTATATGGTGCGAGATGAGACGTGAAGGGAGTTGGAGTGAAGGGGCGGCTTGATTCCTCTGACTACTCTGAAAAAGGGGGCTGGACAATCCCTAATTTTGGAAATTTACTCGAGTAAACATATTTTGAAAATATGGGATTTTAGAAAAAGATTGATGCTAAAGGTGGCAGATAACCGAACCGCAGACCCTGGTCAACCTCACACCTGCCGGACGCAAGACTCCATATAAGCTGGGGGTTTGGACAACTTGAAAAGTCCCCACATTACTGCTACTGGAATCCACATCGTTTGCCGAGACCTCCTGACCAAGACTTTGTGCCAGCCCTGAAGATCACAACTTAGAAATTTAAATTACTACAAACACAGGCTGTAAACTCCAAAAGGGGGATGTGAACAGAGTGTCATTTGATTATAACAGTAAGTGGGAAAGGTTAAAACCGCTGTATACAACAAATCCTATATAAATCAAATCATTTTTACTTTTTTTTTTTTTTTAACCCGAATTGATTCTTTATTCCAAAGAAATATTTTTTTTTTGTGTAGCTCCTCGCCGTCAACCTGTTCTTCGATTCAGTTTACTTCATCATCGATTTTCACACCCTCTGAGATGAAAAACACAAAGTGGCAGAGGGGTGAAGGGTCGTAAAGGAGACAATAAACAGATCGAGTCGAACCGTGCTCGTCAACACAATGCCAGCGAGAAATCAGTAAGGAGTTAACGAATGAGAAGTCAGCTAGATGTTAACCACGGTGGCCTGAAGACATATCTATGTATATATCTATGTATATATCTATCTATATATGTCTGTTTCTATCTATCTATCTATCTATCTATCTATCTATCTGATTCTTTTCATTATCTATCTATCTATCAAAATAGTTAAACAAAGACCAAATTAAAAATAAGGTGTATATATCTCCTGCATGTTTTTTTTCTGATTTCTTTCTAAAACACTGGTCATGATCAAGTGAAAATATATCATTTGAGGGTGGGGTTATTTGGGTGGAGCAAAACTGAGTGAAGATATTAGTACATTTGGTGAAGTAATTTTGTTAAGTAGAGTGGTTGACTAATGTGCCCTTCTTTCGATAGGCCTCACACACACACACACACACACACACACACACACACACACACACACACAAAAAGAAAAAAAGAAAAAGGTCTCCAGGTACGCAGGTGTATTTTATCCCCGATGAAGACATTTTGCTGCCTCTCTTTCTGAAGGGATCCCCGGATTCTTTTAGTTCGGATCTTGCCTGGAAAAACACTATTCGGTGGGTAACACTAACAGATGTGTGATTCGTTTGTCTATTGTAAAACAAAGAAAGAATGAAAAAAAGAACATAAATAGAAAAAGAAAGAGAAAAAGAAAAGTTTTAGAAGGAAAGGATATACAATATAAATGCAAGAAATGAATATGAAAAGGAAGAAAAAAGGCCAAAACGAGGAAAGAAAAACAGAAAGTAATAAAAAAAAATAGAAATAAAAAAAAATGTTAATATCATGCAGTGTGTCGCCATAAACAGGTTCAAAATCAAGGTTTATCAAGAAAAGCCCCGTCCGAACACTTCATCTATATAATAAATGCAAATGTCAATGTGTCAGATTTTTTTTAACGTTATTCCTAGAGGCCGTAGTCCAACATATCACACCATTTTGGAATCAATCCGACTCGGTGAGTAAATTAAAAACATCCCGGGCCAGACCCGGACCCGCAACCCTAAAATTTTGGATTCCCAACTTTTCATTACTGCCATTGTTTTCGACGATTTTTTACGAGATGTTTTGCGACGATAAAAAATTTTGTAGGATAACAATTTTTATAACTTAGAAATAAATTTGAGAATAATCGAAATTAATTGCGAAAATCAGCCAAAGTCACACATGATATAAAAATAATTGTTTCTACGGAAAGTAAGGACCTACGTATATCAAATTGTCTTTAAATTTAGTGGCGGCAGAAGAATTATTGTTAAACTTTTGAAAGGTAAGCTTAAATATCAATGCAATACTTACAGTGTATCACAAAAGTGAGTACACCCCTCACATTTCTTCAAATATTTAAGTATATCTCTTCATGGGACAACACTGACAAAATGACACTTTGACACAATGAAAAGTAGCCTGTCTGTAGCATATATAACAGAGTTAATTTATTTTTCCCTCAAAATAACTCAAAATATAGCCATTAAAAGCTAAATTCCTGGCAACAAAAGTGAGTACACCCCTTAGGAAAAGTTGTCAATATTAACATACAACATGTCAACTGTCAATATTTTGTGTGGCCACCATCATTATCCAAAACTGTCTTTACTCTCCTGGGCATGGAGTTTACCAGAGCTTCACAGGTAGTCACTGGAATGCTCTTCCACTCCTCAATGAAGATGTCGCGGAGCTGGCGGATATTTGAGACTCTGCGCACCTCCACCTTCTGCTTGAGGATGGCTCAAAGATGTTCTATTGGGTTCAAGTCTGGAGACATGCTTGGCCAGTCCATCACCTTTACCCTCAGCCTCTTCAGTAAAGCAGTGGTTGTCTTGGATGTGTGTTTGGGGTCATTGTCATGCTGGAACACTGCTCTGCGACCCAGTTTCTGGAGGGAGTGGATCATGCTCTGCTGCAGTATTTCACAGTACATATTGGAGTTCATGTTTCCCTCAATGAAATGCAACTCTCCAATACCTGCAGCACTCATGCAGCCCCAGACCATGACATTCCCACCACCATGCTTGACTGTAGGCATGACACACTTATCTTTGTACTCCTCACCTGGTCACCGTCACACATGCTTAAGGCCATCAGAACCAAACAAATTAAATTTTGTCTCATCAGACCATAGGACATGGTTCCAGTAATCTATGGGCTTTTTTGACATGTCTTCAGCAAACTGTTTGCGGGCTTTCTTGTGTATTGCCTTCAGAAGAGGCTTCCTCCTGGAGTGACAGCCATGCACACCAATTTGATGTAGTGTGCAGCGTATGGTCTGAACACTAACAGGCTGAATCCCAATCTCTTTAATCTCTGCAGCAATGCTAACAGCACTCCTACGCCAACCTTTCAAAGAAAGCATTTGGATGTGACGCTCAGCACGTGTGCTCAGCTTCTTTGGACGACCTACTCGAGGCCTGTTCTGAGTGGACCCTGCTCTTTTAAAATTCTGGATGATCTTAGCCACTGTGCTGCAGCTCAGTTTCAGGGTGTTGGCAATCTTTTTGTAGCCTTGGCCATCTTTATGTAGTGCAACAATAAGTTTTTTAAGATCCTCAGTGAGTTCTTTGCCATGTGGTGCCATGTTGGAACTTTCAGTGACCGGTAAGAGAGAGTGTTAGAGCTGCACTACAAATTTGAATACACCTGCTCCCCATGAACACATGGGTATAGTTACACTAATGAGTCACATGACATTTTGGAGGGAAAATGAAAAGCAGTACTCAATTTAGACATTTAGGGATGTAGTTTCTTAGGGGTGAACTCACTTTTTAGGGGTGTAGTTTCTTAGGGGTGTACTCACTTTTGTTGCCAGGGATTTAGCTTTTAATGGCTATATTTTGAGGAGAAAAGAAATTAACTCTGCTATATATGCTGCAGACAGACTACTTTTCATTGTGTCAAAAGGTAATTTTTTCAGTGCTGTCCCATGAAGAGATATACTTAAATATTTGAAGAAATGTGAGGGGTGTACTCACTTTTGTGATACACTGTACATGTTCTTCTGTAGTTTATTGTTTCCTATCGCATCTACTCCTCTACTTGTGATGAAGGCCCAATCAAGAGTCCTCAGCAGGAGCTAGCTTAAATGCATCCCAATAGGGTGGCTTTTAAGTTTAAAAAATTTTCGCTCATAGTTAGTGATAAGGGGTATAAAGTTGTAATATTTTCACATAAAGCTTTATATATCCTTTACAAAATAATAATTCATTTACCTCGAATCTTGACAATAAAAGTTGTTTTTTAGAAAAATAGGCTGAAATGTAGCTTATGACCGATAAAAAAAAAATCATCGCTTTCTGGACTAAATCTTTACTAATGAGGGCATTAGTGCATTTTTGTATTTAATCACTGTCCTTTTTTTAAATCCCATAATCCCTTCATGAAGTAGACGACCCTTCATCATCAGAGATTTCCTTTCTTTTTTTATCTGCGAATTGCCATAGCTTCTTGGGAAAAATAATGGAGTGGTTTCCTGTTGCCTTATCCATGGTTAGGAATTCAGAGGTTTTTTTTTCTCTTAGAGTGGTTCCCACCCAAGGTTAAAATCCCAGTCTACCAGTTTTACCCTCTGACAAAAAGGTTAATGAATTGAAATGTTCTGTGACCAAAAAGATTCGAAGAATGTATGTAGATTTGTTTAGGTATGGCGTGTTTTTAGCGTAATCTGCTATTATGTTAAAATTGTACTCTGTTGGTGTTACTCCACCTTGCTTGCCAGGATGCCCGCTAGGTATCGTTCTATTCTATTGCCGGGACTATAAAAAGATGAGACAATAGGGACCCTTACTCTTTTTTTTGTTGTTGCTCTGGAATGTTGCAGGGCTACTTTTTGGCGAGTGAGATATCTTCCACCGGCAGGCCGTTTTTTAATTTCAGCCAGCCACCTGACACATAACACACACACAAACACACATATTCTCTAAGAGCAAAGCGTATAAATGTTTTTATTCCTTGTGCACACGTAAGTATATTTTTCCTTCTTGAATTATTTTTATTCTTTATATATATATATATATATATATATATATATATATATATATATATATTCTTTTCTTTTTTTTTTTTTTACTACGTTAATAAAACATCAAAAACCAAACCCATAACCCCGTCATTGGTATTGGGCATTATCTCCAATTTAGACCCCCACAAGGATAGTGGTGGAGATGGCATACCAGCCATTGTCTTGAAGAAATGCGCGCCTGAGCTAGCGCCCGCCCTCTCTAAACTATATAATTACTGCCTCAAGGAATCCTGTTTACCTGACTGCTGGAAGTCCTCATCCATTGTTCCTGTCTTTAAGAACTCTGGAAACCCCCTAACCCCTCTAATTACCGTCCTATTAGTCTCCCATCCCTCTTCGGCAAAGTCTTTGAAGCCCTAATCAATGCCGAAGTGGTTAACCACCTTACATTCCATGATCTGTTCTCAGACAAGCAATATGGTTTCCGCTACGCCTGATCTACAGCTGATGTGCTTACAGCCATCACTGAAATCGACTACCAAGCTCTTCAAAATAACGGTGAGGCTCGTGCCGTGGCCCTAGACATCTACAAAGCGTTTGATAGGGTTTGGCATGCCGGCCTTCTTCGTAAGCTCCAGGGTTATGGTATTACAGGTCGATTGTTTGACCTAATACAATCATTCCTGTCAAACCGTGAATTGAAGGTCGTTCTCAACGGATTCTCTTCCAGTTCCTATCCCACGAACGCAGGTTTCCCCAAGGCTCCATCCTTGTCCCCACTCTATTCCTTATTTTCATCAACGACCTTCCTGACGCCATAGATTCCCACGTTGGCATCTACGCGGACGACATTACAATTTATTCCTGCCTCAAAAACAAATCTAGTGTCGGTGACAAAACTAACTTGGCCGTGCGTCATGAAATGGACCTCCAATCGGTTGTTAATTGGAGCAAGAATTGGCTGGTCAACTTTAACGCCTCAAAAACTAAACTAATCTCTATTAATCACCATAGAGATCCTTCCCTGCCTCCCATTAGAATGTCTGATAGTCAACTTCTTGAGAGCAACTCCCTGCGTTTGCTCGGTCTCACGTTGACTGCTGACCTGAGATGGAACAAATACATTGAGTCAATTGCTTCTTCCACCGCGAGGTTGAAATTTTTCTCCCCGGAATCGATACTTCAAATATACAAATCAACCATGCGCCCTTGCATGGAGTATTGCTGTCATATATGGTATGGGGCACCTTCTGTTTACCTCGGCGTTCTTGACAAGATCCAGAGACGGATATGTAATATAATTGGCCCTGATCTGGCGTCTCGTCTACAGTCACTCTCTCACAGACGCGCCGTCGCCTCTCTCCGTCTTTTCTACAAATACTTTCATGGTAATTGCTCCAATGAGCTGCTTTCACTGGTTCCCAGACTCCATGAATTCAAGCGCCCTACGAGGCTGGCATCCCGCTCCCACCCTTACACTGTAGAAACTTTTAAATGTAGCCGTCTCTTCTACTCCAATAGCTTCATACCTCACACCTCTCACCTGTGGAACACCCTTCCCAATTACTGTTTCCCTGAGAGCTATAATCTCCAACTATTCAAATGTAATGTCAATCGACGTCTCCAGTTACCTTGATCTACCCACTATCCCTCTCCTCATACTTTCTTCTATCACTCCTATCTGCTCTCGCTCCAAATCCTCTGCAACCCCCTGCATCCTAGTGGCTTCAGGCATTGCTCGAGGCTTTCACACCCAGTAACCAGTTGTGTCTTAGTGGCTTTACTACGTGGCTTGCGTTGAATTCGATTAAAAAGTGGGTAACCGAGCGTAAAAAAGCCCAACAACTTTAGCGGCAATTTATTAACCCCCCCCCTTTGAGGGCAAATATGATACAAGGTCAGGTATAATGTGGAATCTTCACAAGTACGTGTGAGGGTGAAGGCAATAATTGCACAATCCCAATATTCTCTGCGATAGTTGACAAGGTAATGGGGAATTGCTGTTTGGAAAGCTGATCTACATGAATGAGGCACGCTTCATCTGTGTTGTAGCGTAACTGAAAAATTAATATAACTGGTCATAGTCAAAATTATATATATATATATATATATATATATATATATATATATATATATATATATATATATATATATATATATATATATATATATGTTAAACATATAAATGTTCGAATTTCAAACTTTACCACAGTAAGTATCGCTGTTGAGGTTTTCACAGTAATTAATATATTGTTAAAAACTGTTCAGGAGATAAAATTTTAACATTTTTACATACGTCTCATCGTGACAGTTCACCGATTTAATATATCGTACTTACTATTTCGGTGTAAGAAGTCGGTAGCGTGGCCGAGCGGTCTAAGGCGCTGGTTTAAGGCACCAGTCTCTTCGGAGGCGTGGGTTCGAATCCCACCGCTCCCATTCTCTTACCTTTTTTTTTTAATAATTCGGAGTCAATATTTCATTTTGTTATTAATTTTTCTTTATAACATATCAATTAGATGAAAGAGAGTTTCAAGTTTAAAATGCATAATTTTAATTAATTAGTATTTAATTTGAAGACTTTCTTTGATTTTATTATTTTGGTTTTTATTGCAATGCTCTCTTTAGAGTAATTGATTGGCGGTTCACGTAATTGAAGAAATAGTTTCAGAAGAATGGCTAATTTGTGTTCTGCTTAATCATCGACGTTTCAGTGACTGATTTGCTTCAAAGGGCGCGTTCATGATAGACGGACACCCTGGATCTGCCGGGCTCATTTGGATATCATCAGAGGCTTTTCTTCTATTTCCGATTTTTGCTGTTTTTACTCTATCAGTCGAAGAGTATTTACACAACTACTCATACTTTATCATTAGAAATAAGAGGATTATATATATATATATATATATATATATATATATATATATATATATATATATGGAGAAAATGTATGATAAAGTGGAAAAAAGTTTTCGTGTGACGCGTTTGTCGTTTAGGACTTCATCGGGCTGAAGTCCTAAAGGACGAAATGAGTCACGAAAAAAATTTTCAACTTTGTCATACATTCACCCCACCCTCAATATTGTTCTTGATATATAAAAATTCATAGATCATTATCTCATATATATATATATATATATATATATATATATATATATATATATATAGGAGTGTATGTGTGTGCGTGAGGAAGTGTAAGTTTCTCTGACGGCGCAGGCGGTAGATCTGAAAAGCGTCAAGAACAGCACTACCTGCTACTTGTTAAAAGGAACAGTGTTATAAAAGCTACGGTTTCGACACCGAAATAGAATTACAACTACGTATGTATGTACGTCCGAATGCATGGATGTGTATCTGCACCTAGCCTCGAATTGTTTATATGGATGGATCTGTGTGAAGTAAAATGCCTACACCTGTATATATGTGTGTCTTTGTGTATGATAGTGTCACCCTAAACAAACACAGAAGTAAATTCCCTCTGCTACCACCAAGCATAAATAGATCCCGTTTTGAAAAATAAACCAGTTCGTCTGATGATCGTAAAAGCGTGAAACCCAGGGTCACAAACTTATATCCTTGCAAGAGAATATATAATATATATATATATATATATATATATATATATATATATATATTATCCTTTACGACTAGCAGGACTCTGAGTTTCATACACGACACAATCTTCAGGTACTGAGTATGAAGTGACTGTTACACAGATTAAATTATAATATATTTTGGTTATCACTATGTTCTATTCCACAGATAATCCTTGGAAATTACGTTTTTACCATCATCGAATGACGTTAAGTAATTTAAATTACAAAAATAGTACTGCTCTCTCTAAATAATTCTGACGATTAAACAATGAGGGCGTCTAACCATGAATCAACTGGGAAATTTTATCTAGAGTTAAGGCTTATCACGGAAAAGGAAATAAATGCAATTTATGTCTAGTTGAAAAATTAGTTATCTTAAAACACTTTAATAAACCTAGCTTATTAAACAAGAGAAATGAATTGATGGTTATATGTAGGCATAAAAATAAATATCTGCTTAAATACTTTTATCCTAATCAATTCTTTAATTTTTAATTCTTAATGTAAATTACGGTTTATTTTTAATGCAAAGTACTATTTATTTATTTGAATACAAATTTATGTTTTTTGTTTAAATAATAACAAGTAATCTCCCTTTACTTAAATTTTTTGAAAAATTTTCAAAAAATTATATGAATATTCACCATTAAAATATAATAATATAATTTACTTTTTTTTGCATACATATAGAAATCCCACTTATTTTAATTGCGAAATATAATTTTAAAATTTTAAAATTAAAAAACTCTAATCCCAGCATAATTTATAACTACACCAACATTGTGATATCCAGATAGATTATAATTCAAATTGCGTAAATGCTTGTTTATACTCTGCACATGAAGATTGCGTCGTGCATGAAACTCAGAGTCGTGCTAGCGATGAGGGATAATATGTAGATTTATTAATATATACTTAATAGCTCCTTTATATTACACTGAGCACTGTTTCATTAACACCAGCACTATATGTCCGATATATATATATATATATATATATATATATATATAACATTGAAGTTAACACTCAGAGGCGACATGCTGTTTCATTCTAGACGCAATCGTCAGGCCGCGAGTGTTGAATTTTTCTCGACTATTTATATATATGGGTCAGTGGTGCATCGTGAGTAATCCATTCTGGCGGTTATTTTGGTGGGAGTGTCTTGTTTATTTATTTATTTGAGATAATTTATTTTACCTGTTTTTATTTTCATTTTTTATTTTATATATTTATTTATTCTTTTCGGTTTTTGATGTTTACGTATAAAAAAATCTTTGGGTATTTGTTTAGGTCGCTTATTTAATAGTTTTTCATTTTTATATTAATATTTACATACAGTCTATCTCTGATACAGGCACGTTATCCCATAAATATAGCACACTTTAAAACTATATATATATATATATATATATATATATATATATATATATATATATATATATATATAATTATTTATCTTATTTTTCTCTTTCCGCCTCAATAGGAGAAAATAGGTTCGCCTATTGTCCTGTTCACTCCTCCCCGTTTTTTTTTTTTTTTTTTTTTTTTTATCAGGAGTAGAGGTTTATTCTTTGGTTTCAGTTTAGTGTTAGATTTCTAGTTTGCTTCAACTCATATATATTTCTACACCTAACGCTTGTTCTTTCCTACGCTAATATAAGTCCATACACTAACGCTCTACCTTGAGTGGGTCTTGTGTCTTGTACTGAACAAACCAACAGTCCGAGCTTCTCCATTTTTATCTAAAGCTTAATAGATTCTTTTCGTAAAAAAAAACTAGCACAGAGGCAGACAGACTCTCTCCAAATCACATGTCAGGAAATGATAATGTGATTTATGATAACAATTCAGAGACCCAAAGACTTATTTGCTGACATCAGTTTTGTCTTTCTTTAGTCTTTTTGATGATGTCAGATTTTCTAATTTGTTTCATCATCTACACTTTTGTTTCGGATACTATTACACACACATACACATGCGAACGCGCACACGCGCACACACACACATACACACATATACATTCCTGATTATTCATATCTATATATGTATTCCTGATTATATATATATATATGTTATGGGAACTTACCTATAACGATAATGGACTCTTCCTGACACTATAAATACAGCGCCTCTCAAGAGGTAATGAATGAACGGTGTCACCAGCACCAGGTCATGACTGTTGAACTCTCTGCTTTGGCAGGGAGGAAGCCGGACGGGGCTTTGCCGAAGGGCAGGGTTTCGTCCGGGGAGGTAGACAGGCCCTGAACCCGTCTAGGTGGGTTCAAAGGGTATATTTTTGGCCGAGCCTACGGGCTCGGGAAACCCACATTAAACTCGGCCTTGTGCCACATATATTCCTCATGGGTGGGATATTAAATACAATGAATGGTGTAACGAGCACCAGGTCATGACTGTTGAACTCTCTGCTTTGGCAGAGAGGAACCCAGACGAAGATTTGCCGAAGCGCAGGGTTTCGACCGGGGAGGTATCTGAACCCTGAACCCGTCTAGGCGGGTTTGGGGCAGTATATTTTGACCGAGCCTGCGGGCTCGGGAAACCCACGTTAAACTCGGCCTTGTGTCACATGCAACCCTCGTGGTGGGTGGCTAGATACCGAATGAATGGTGTAACGAGTCGAGACAATATTAGTTCACTTGAAACCAGACGGACAGTCATTATTAACACCTTCAACTTCTTGTACTATATTTCTGTTGTAATATATCTTTGTTATTCTACTCTTGTGTTCGTGTTGTTCTTCCTTGGTTCTAACCTTGGACCATAATAATATATATATATATATATATATATATATATATATATATATATATATATATATATATATATATATATATATATGAATATAAAAGTGAACATTGAAGTCAACACACAGAGGCGACAGGCTGTTTCATGCTGGACGCATTTTATATTTATATTTACATACGCTCTATCTTTGATATTGAGCACTTTATCCCATAAATATAGCACACCTAAAACTATGTTTTTCACACACACACACACACACACACACACACACACACACACACACACACACACACATATATATATATATATATATATATATATATATATATATATATATGAGTAATAAGGAATATTTAAAATAAACATCTGGTTTAGTCAGCTGGCAGATTTAGTCTCCGTCCCTTTCTTTTGTGGCGCACTGTTTGTATGAATTGACATCATCATTAGTTTTGGAAAATTAACAGCATCATATCTTTGGTTGTCTTTGTAAACTTCTGCATTGGATAAACATTTATTTCACAATGAGAAGGACCTTATTTACTCGCGAAACTGAAACCAATCACTCATTATTTCCTCCTACTCTTCTTCATTATTTCTTTCTTTTTCTTCTTCATTATTTTCTTCTTACTCTTCTTCATTATTTTCTTCTTTAGATAACCCTTCTTCCTTAACATTTCGTTGAATTTCTTTTCTTCCTTTTTAAGATTTCATAATTTTTTTCTCTGTTTTTTTCTTTTACTCTTTCGTCTTTCGCGCATTCTTCCATTTTTCTTTTCTTCTCTCTCTATTTGTCTTTCTTTCCTTTTAATTCCAATCGTGCAGTGACTTGCGATTCGTATCAAGTTTGACTTTTGCGCAAGAATTGGTACTGAACTTGCTTAAATAGTTACTTTTGTCTAATACATAACAAATATAGAAATTTCAATATATTACTAAAATAGTAAAACTAGTAGAATTCTTAAATACAGTATAAAATAAGATACAAATAAATTAACTACGTTTTTCTTACTTTTTTTTTATTTGCTTAAAGCCCACTTACGTCACTAGATTAGGATTTAGTCAAATTTGACTCCAGTCACTTTCAAAAGATATGCTTGTAAAAACATCGTGTACTCTTTTTTATCATTTCCTTCCAAGTAAAGTGATAAAGTCAGTAATAGGCAAATGTTTACTGAGAGTGCAAGAAATTGAGGATACATTATTGAGGAGAGAGGACAATAAAAGAACGGAATTTTAAGCAGACACAAAATGACGACTGACGGCGCATTTAAATTTTTGAAAATTATAATTGCCAGGAAATCAAGTAGCCTGAAGAGAGTAACCACGGGGAAGAAGTGCTAGAGAAGAAATTATTAGAATAGAACTTACGGTTACAACCGGCTATTTCAACAGTTTTACGATGAGACCTAATTGCCAATCTAGTAGTACGCTTAAATTCATGCGGTCGAGTCTCATTAAAAGAATTGCCATGAAAATATTTAAAGGAATAATACAGGGAATTTACGTCACGGGAAAGTAACTGAAATCGAGATGCCAGGTCAGGGCCGATAACATTACAGATTCTTGTTTGGATTTTGTTGAGAATCTCGAGAGATATGACAGGGACACCAAACTTGTTTTGGCCTGTTAAGGGTCAGAAAGAAAGACATGGAAGGAAGAAGATAGGTTGAACAAGTGTATTGAAATAACAGAACATATATACAAAATAAGAGGGTTATAGCAGATAGAAGTGTCCGTCCAAAGTATCAGGTTACACTGCGTCCCGACTGCCTCCCTAGGAAGTCTCGCAGGTTAGTATTTATGAAGGAGGAAGAGTTCATTCTAATGTAGATAGGTCAACATAACAAAACCAAATATGGCAACAATATTCAATGCACAGACGAATGGTAGATTTATAAACGGGCAAGAAGCATTCTGGCGAATAGAGTTGTCTGGTACACGACACAGGGAACCAAATTTCCTAGCAGTAAAACTAGCAATTGATTCCAACTCAGTGATTCATATCAGTGGAAAACGTGAGACCAAGAAGGCGCAAAGTTCAGGTGCCAAAGAGGCAAGTTTATAAAAAATTTCCATGAAAATATCTATAGAACTGATATACTCATCTACATCCCAGTCGAAATCAATCAATATCAAAATACAACTTCGAATAAATCAGTGTATAATAATGATAATTCATCTAAGAAATTTACAAAAAAAAAAAAATCAATCAGTTTTCTTTAATATTTCTATATTTCTGAAATAAATAGGTTAAACTTTCTTTTCTTTTTTTTCTTCCTATCTTTCTCGAGTAAAGCAGGGTAAACAATACAACCCTATTAACCACACGCCATTTCTCTGAATTGAACCGTTTTGTCCGCTAGTTCACTAAATGATCAAATGAAAATATCAGTCCAAACGAGGTTTGTTTGAGTGGATCTTTCTACACAAGACCCATAAATGGTGTAAAAATTTATTCAGTCTTTTTCAACGTAAAATCTCGTCTTTCGTTCGTGATCTCGTCTATGTCTTTTCTTCGGAGTTGAGCGTGTAGACGAGCATACTAGCATTTTATCTGCCTTTTTACTGAAGGCGAAGAAAGAATTGCTAATGTTTGGGTATAGGAAGCTAAATAAAGTCAGTCGTATTTACAGGATGGCATTCCAATTAATCAAGTAAAAATAAGTAAATAAATACCTTGGTTAGAATAAGGAATAAAAATGTAGAAAAACAAAATGTTTAAAAAAGTTGAAAATTTTTTTTAATTGAACAAATGAATAAAATCAACGCTACATTCTCTATTGAAAATAAATAATAACTCATATTTCTAAAAGGTGACTGCCAGAAACATGAAACTTAAATTAACTCTTCGACAGAAATAGTTGCGACAGTTTGTATAGGGGTTGTTTTAAGGTTATGGCGTTTCTTTTAATACAATGTTTCTCTTCTACGTACGTAGTCAGGGTTCACTATAATTATGTTTTTTTATTATCTGCGAATTGCTATGCATTCTTTGGAAAGATAGTAAACATTTATTCTAAATATTTATCGCAGTCAAAGTCGAGAAAGAATGATTTATCACTATTCTTTTGAGCTTACTGAAAAAAGCCATATTTGATTGCATATATAGGGTGTTCCAATAACGTGGACCGATTTATATGTGAATTAATTTTATAATTGGTCCAATTTATTGGAACAAACTTTACCTATTTATATTTAATATTACGGTAACGTGGAGTTAGGCTAAGTACAAATACTGGTCGTCTATGGTTTCTGTGTAAATATTGGCTTACCAGATAGATACCTCAACGTCTTATCTAATAGTTCCTTTTTATATTTAATATTACAGAATCATGGAGTTAGGGCACTGGTCGTCTATATTGTCTGGGTAAACATTACCTACCAGAAACCTCAAATTCATGTATAACACTACTTATTTATATTATTGCAGTATTATAGAGTTAGGCTACCTATAAGTACCAGTAGTTTACAGTGTCTGGGTAATCATTAGCCAAAAAGAACCTCCATTTTGTATATACGATCTTAGAGAAAAGTTTTATTTTATATATTTTTTTAAGAAGTGTGGGTAAAATATGATACTATTTTTCCTCTGAAGGTTGACTTCATTTGGATTGTGTGAATTGTATTTTCTGGCATTCTTTAGAATTTTGAACGGAACCCTTTATTTCGTCCACCTCAGTAGATTGTTCTAGTTCCATGTGCGATATTTCAGTTTCAGTAATTTTTTCTTTAGTAACTCAACTCTCCAGGTTTTTGTTCACCTCTACTGTGGCCAGGTATTGAACTCACAACTCTCTGAGTCAAGTCACTGGATTACTTTAACTAACACTTTTATCAACTTTGTCATGTGTCCTTGGGGACGAAATAAAATGTTTGGTTTGAAATTACAACGTATATCACCTGAAGAATGCCGGGGCGTACAACGATTGAAACGTCGTGAATATGGCAATGAATATGAGGAAAACGGCCTGAACAATCTAAATAAATGCTTTATATGAAATAACTGGTGATTATGTGATATTTTCTGGAACGGAAATAAAATCTACTTTTCGCTTTGTTTTTGGATTAAAACAAAGTCCAAACACTTATTTTAACTATTTTGCTGCTTTGATATGTTAGCTAAAAAGCAACACGCAGATGTGATCATGTTAGGCAGATCATATACGAATAACAAATAATCATTATTATTAAGATAAAGTAAATGTCACTAGTACTTCTTTCATTTTAATTTCATTTACTTTTCACCGTACTTACTCATGTATTATATATGATGCACTTTAGACGATTCCAAAATAGACTTTTGATTGTGTCCATCAGAGAAGCCAAATGCATTAGCGGGTTGATCTACATGATAACACAGACAGATCCACGACTTCATTAGATATCCGTAGCTGTTCCCAACATACATACCCATGTGGGCTCATTGTGCTCAGCAGGCCTATACGTCGGACAAATCAATATATACATAATCACCAAACCGAAAAGGAAGAAGAGAAGACTCTTACATCTTTACGAGAATATAGAATGAACGTTCGAACAAAAACCCCAAAGTTACGCACTCACTCGCCGACAAATAAAAGCAGTCGGGAGTTGAATACGTAATATTCTTTAGTATTACGTATGAGAGATTAATGTTGACAAATCAGATAGTTTTTGGTCATTAGTAAACAGCGCAGAACTTTGAGTGAGACTCGAATTCGCATCTCTTTTACTAATGTTTCAAGTTAATAATACCTCAACTCAAGTGTGCCAAGACAGGCGTCTGCAACAGCAGATTGGTGTACCCGGAAAAAGGTGTAGCTGACAATACATACATACATGCGCATATATATATATATATATATATATATATATATATGTGTGTGTATGTATATAAGCATTCTAGTCATCTGAAGATCGCGATAGGGTGAAACTCGAGTAACGGCTCGGGCTGTTCTTTGTTAGGAATTTGCAAATTGGTGTACCTGGAAAAAGGTGTAGCTGACAATACATACATACATGCGCATATATATATATATATATAATAAAAAGGCTTAAACACTAATATTCCATGGTCATAATTTATTCCATTGGAATCGTAAATACGATCCAAATCATCAGACCTACAAATTCAAAATGAAAACAGAAAAAAACAACTCCGGAAATCAAAACAGAATTTAGAGAAAGTGTAAGTATGAGGATGAGTGACAGAGAGAATTTTTTGGAGATGTGGGTGGGGTGGATTTAAAAAGAGGAGAGAAAGAAAGTCGACGGATGTCTAATACATAAAGATACATTTCGTGGTGACATATACACACCACAGACAATTCGGATAGGAAGGGAAAAAAAAAAAAAAAAAAAAAAAAAAAGAAAGGGTGGGGAGAGGGATGGGACGAAGGAAAATAAAATTGTGTTTACTTAAAATTTAAAATCAAATATAAATATATGAAGATGAATATAACGATTGTCTCATTTCGCAAGGACCAAATATTTCTATGTTCAAAAACACATACTAATACACACAAAAAAAAAAAAAAAAAAAACATATACAAGTAGGTACATACACTTAGGCATGTACACACACACACACACAGACATACGTGTACATGCACATACATACACACATACACACATATATATACATATACATACATACATACATACATATACATATATATATATATATATATATATTTTTCTTTTGTATATATTTTTCATATGTATGTATATTTTCACTAATATTATCTATATATATATATATATATATATATATATATATATATATATATATATATATATATATATATATATATGAGCATTCTAGTCATCTGAAGATCGCGAGAGGGTGAAACTCGAGTAACGCTTCGGGCTGTTCTTTGTTAGGAGTTTGCGTTTTTTGCTCTGACTAGCTAATATGGGCGTTGAGCAATTTACTTTATTTTCCGTCTTTCATTCTTTTTTCTTTCCTTGTTCGGAATTTTTCTTGTCAAAGATGTTAGGTCCTCTGGCAAGTTGTCTGTTGGTCACACCTGCATAGTTACTTGTTCTTTAATAGTGATAGTAGTAGAAGTCGTAGTATATATATATATATATATATATATATATATATATATATATATATATATATATATATAAGTGTATATTGAGGTCAAATCCCAGCGGCAACAGTTTGTTTCCTGCTTCAGGCCTGAAGATTGCATATAAGCATGAAACAGATTGTCATCGTTGGGTGTTGACTTCAATGTCCACTTTTATATTTACATACGCTCTATTCCTGATATTGAGCACGTTAACCCCTAAATATAGCATACACTAAAAAATATATTTTTATCATTGCACACACACTCGCACATACACGCACGCACACACACACACAAACACACACACACACACATATATATATATATGCATTTCTTAATATACCAATGTATGTTTGTATACCAGTGCATATACATTGATTAGTACAC
This sequence comes from Acanthosepion pharaonis, assembly GCA_903632075.3. Lineage (NCBI taxonomy): Eukaryota > Metazoa > Mollusca > Cephalopoda > Sepiida > Sepiidae > Acanthosepion > Acanthosepion pharaonis. The sequence goes on from CAHIKZ030002977.1 coordinate 288,658, forward strand.
AAACGCAAGCAGGTCATATTACTTACGTTCTTATCAAGAGTTACATGCGCACATTTTTGGCCTGTCCAAGTGAATTCATAGGAAACAGAGAAATGTAGAAAAAGTTCTTCCTAAATTTAGAATATATATACACTGACTCACAACATGGACCAAAAATAAAATTAACTGAAATAAATTTACGCATTAAAAAAACATAACAAAACAAACATGAAAGTAGCATGGCTTTCCTTGCACAGGCGCCGTTTATTCTGACTTTGCTATCATTGATATGTTGAGGTTCAAACAGAGAATCGGTTATCAAGATCTTTCAGATGGGCTGTATATTACTTTTCGAATTTCTCATATATCCATCAACTTATAAATTATTGCTAAAATCTTTCTTTCAAAGATAATACCGTATCACCATTTCTATTTTCGAATGAAAAGATCATGTGACTCTAAATTTCTGAGACAAACCACTGTTACTATCATACATTGATTCAACTTGTTTCTTGGAATTCCTGTGTTCAAGTCTTGGTTTAGGTAGTGAAGAAATGTACACCAGATTGGTAGGAGAGAGAGAGAGAGAGAGAGAGAGAGAGAGAGAGAGAGAGAGAGCAGCATAATAAAAATGAACTGACAGTGACGATGGCTGATATTTCCTTGGAAGAATAGATGATGCAACAGGCGTAGGAACGATAACAGTATATTCTCGTGAATTTAATAAAGGATTAGCGAATTGATCTGGTAACTGAGTTGAGAAAGGATGGAGAGTACAACGATCGAGACGAAGTTATAAGAAAAAGACAAGATGAATCAATTTATAATAATAATAATAATAATAAACCTACTCTACATGGATGATCTCAAACTCTTTGCCAAAGACGACAATGAGTTGAAAGGCGTCCTCAATATTGTAAAATACTTCAGTGACGACATAGGTATGGACTTCTGATTAGATAAATGTGCAAAAGTAACATTTAAGAATGGTAGAATTACAGAAACACCCTTAATAGATTTAGATTTTGTCACAAAGATTAGGGAACTGGAGCATTATGAAGGTTATAAGTACCTAGGAATTAGCGAAGGAGATGGCATACAACACCCCCAAATGAAGGAAAAAATAAGAAAAGAGTACTACAGGCGCGTACGTCTGGTACTAAATACTGAGCTAAACTCAAAAAACAGAATACCAGCCATAAATACATTGGCTGTACCTGTGGTGCAATACAGCTTTAATGTCTTTAACTGGACCATAGCTGAAATTAAGCGAATGGACGCCAAAACGAGGAAGCTTCTCACTTGCTACCGCATGCATCATCCCAAAGCTGATGTTGATCGTCTGTATGTGCCCAGATCCGAAGGAGGCAGAGGATTAGTTCAACTAGAACTGTCCTACATAACTACAACAATTGGCCTCCAAAGATATTTGGAAACTACAGAAGACTGGATTATGGTAAGCGTCAAGGAACATGAAAGTAGTAAGCATCTTTACTCCGTAATAAAAGAAGCCAACAAATTCAGAATTGAGTTTCAAATGGGCGTAGAGATGCAAGTACAGCACAATACACCGGCTGAAACTGCAAAATACTTAAAAAAGACAGCAAAGACGAATGCAACCGACCAGATACAGAAGCGATGGCAAGATAAACCGCTTCATTGCCAATACTCTGCCCGTACCAAACAAGCTGACGTAGACAAAACTTGTACCCATCAGTGGCTACGTAGTGCAGGGTTGAAAGCGGAAACTGAAGGTTTTATCCTTGCTGCACAGGACCAATGCTTGCTAACTAGGAATTATCAAGCACATGTACTAAAATATTGTGTCAGCCCAAAATGCAGATTCTGTGATAAATATCCAGAAACGATTGATCATCTTGTATCAGGTTGCACGATGCGCGGTATTCTTTGAATTATTAGACGACAAACTATTTCTTAAAAATGAAATTTTAGAGGCTCACTTCAGAATATGATCGACAATATTTCATTATATATATATATATATATAGTTGTGAGCAAAAGCAATGAGCGACCTCACTGAAAAATCAGTTTATTTCATTTTTACTAAGAAGTACTTATTATCCAACAACGTACTTTCAAGAGTAGTATCCGTGTCCATTCAGGACTAATGCAAGTTGTCGTGTTTATTTGAACATAATACCTGAATGCATCGTGATATTGGAAAAAAAGACATACAAAAGTGTTGAGCGTCTTGATATCCTTGAACATTAACATCATCCTAGATTAAGATACATATGAAAATGTCTTATGTTAAATGACCCAGCACAGATTGCATCCAATCTGAAGCATTCACCTTGTCTTTTTAATGGAGTTGATTTAAGTGTACAAAGATAATGTTAATTATTAAAACGCCACAAAGAATGATTCAATGGGAAATCACTAAGCAGTTTGGAACATGAAAGCATGATGTCCACGTTACCCAGAGAATCATATTGATATTGGGAATGTTCTGAAAACGAAAAAGACTAATAAACCTTCGAAATTTTTTAATCTATTTCACTCCATATAAGGCAGTAAAGCTACTAGGACACAAGGGGTTACCTGGTACGGAATAATTAGAAAATAGAAACTTAACTAATAACGAAAGAAGTGTAATCAGGAGGACAGTAGAAAAAGATTGACATTGCATTTAAATTTTAATATTAAAGTTGGCTGGTAAACATGGAACCGGAAGATAGTTCCACAATCTAGAAGTGCGAGAAAAGAAATTGCCATCATTACGGTTATATTTAGCAGATTCGATTGCGAATTGGTGAGACGTTGCCGCCAATCGAGTACTACGCTTAAATTCATAAAGTCTAGGTACCATGGTAAAGAGCTCATAAGAACAATTGTCATGAAATTATTTATAGAAAAGGCACAGGGAAGCAACTTTACGGCGATGAAAAAATAATTAAAGCCGAGACGCCAGATCAGGACCTATAATATTGCTGATTATTCTTTGGATTTTATCAAGGATATGTAGATATATGGCGGCAGCAAGAGACGCTATGTGGCAGCAATATTCTAAGCACGGACGACTGATAGACTTATAAATATGCAAGAGAGTAACATTGTCTATCACAGGGGAACCAACTTTCTTAGCAGCTGACCTAGCAATGGATTCAATATAGTCTTTCCATTTCATGTCAGCTGAGAATGTTAGCCTGAGAAGGCGTTACAAGTCATTCTCCTGCGGGTTAGCAACATCTGAAGGCAGATGATTAATAGAGAGCAGATTAGTATAAGTGAGATCAGTATTCAATGCAACATTAACAGCTCGTCAAGTAATGGATGACGTTAGGATCATTACAAAACTGTCAATTCATACATTACAAAGTATGTTACATGCAAGTCGTCTAAATGGTTGCAGTGCAGCAAAAAAGCCTTCATTTACAATAAATAAATAAATAAACATTTAAAAAGACGAAAACACTGGGCAAAAGAATATCTAATATTAGATAATGCAAAACAGGTAAAAGTGATATGTAACGACGAAAGCAAAATAGAACTGAATTCTAATGCGAGTGGGTGTATCAAAAAACTGATTGGTACAAGAAACAATCCAAAAGCGGCAAAAAGGACAATAAAACTCGGTGGTGGGTGTTTAATAGTTTCGGCTTACCTTAAAAACAATGCTGCAACGAACTGATGGAACACTAGACAGTGAAAAATATATTATTTTGAAAAGAACTAACGGATTACAAAATGCAGCAGAAGGTGAAATATCCAACCATGATAGATCACCTTACCATACATCACGTGTAACAAAGAAATTTCTTATTGATGAAGGCATTATAAGACTAGCCTACTCCAAATCCCTGACCATAATATAATCGAACCTATGTAGAAAGAGTTGAAAACTTAGGTGTTTAATAGAAAGGCAAAGAACGTTATACAATTAAAAATAGAAGTCTTAGTAGAACATTATTACAGATGATTATAATTTACACACGCCGTTGTATGTGATTTGTATCTAAATTATTTATTTGATAATACAAAACATAATTAAAAAAATATATAGATAAATTTCTTCTTCAGAGAAAAATAATATGAACGTATCCTGTTTCTAATGTAAAGGATGTTTACACGTATGATCATCCTATGTGAAAATGGTTACAAACTATAAGAAGCATTGTATTTAATCATTGTGTATGGATACAGAAGGCGATTATCTCTCTTTGGTTTAGATGAAGTCACATAGGACACATGACGGTCGCTTATTGATATCAGTTCATAGACAGACGAAGGTGGTCAGTAGTCAGTCATTTAGCTTCCAGGAGTTAAACCGAGAGTTTGCATTCAAGTGTGGACGAGGCTAAATCTGCCACGCCCGGAACGGTGGTAAAGGGTCAGCATAGCGCCGTTTTCCTTTGGGAATATGTCTTCACCAGATATAGCAACTATCTCCGGCTCGCAGTCCTCATGTAGGGAAAAATCCATGACATGCCGGTTTTCGATAGTGACACAGAAGATAAATTCAGCCCACTTTAATCTCCATTGGGAATTTTAAATGTGGCTTCAGAAATACAGAAGAATTCTCTGGCAACTCAAATTCCAGACTTATTACAAATAAGACCTTATGTCTTTTCTACATTTTCGCACTACTTGTGTGATATAAATGTGTAATAGTTTCTCTGTGTGGGACACGGGTAAATATTGCGATATAATTTTGTGTATAACTTAGAGCAGCGTTTCTCAACCTTTTTACCCTTGCGTAACCCTTAAGATAAATTACATGTCTCAAGGAACCCCTGCGCAAAAACAAAATTATATACCATATCTTTCTTATTTTACTTTCATCGTAGTTCACGTGGTAAATATCATATTTTTGAATAACGGGTTTAAGGAAAAATTAATACTTCTTTGTCAAATTTTTCGGTAATGCTAAATAAAATTCATATTGTTTGTTTATAATACTTCATCAAGGAGTTTTCATTCACACATAAAATTCTAAACTCAAACGTAAAAAAAACACAAGTAACCAATATCATATACGTAAAATATAAATGTAAACAGACCGAAATAATTGCTGCATCAGTTTTTTTAGTTTTTTTTAATCCTTTACTAGCAATGCTGAAAAGACATAAGTGTAAATCAAGGCAAAATATATGTAACAGGTTAGATAGGATGATGTCTATATTACAATATTTCAATAACTAAGAATATATTTTGTGTGTTTAGTAATATTACGTTATATGAAATTAAATAAAAAGTCAAAAGTGCATTAGCTTATCTCACATGCTCTCGCAGAACCATTGGGGAGATTTTGTGGAACCTTAGGGTTCCGGAAAACCCCGGTTGAAAAACGCTGATTTAGAGGAATAAAACTCTTTGTGAGAGCAAAGTGTGTGTGTTATTCCTTTTCTTTCAGCTATTTCGTTCCACCTGTGTATTAAGATGATGTTATATCATGAATATAATGGGGGAAATACAAAGTTGGAATATTCCTTACTAGCATAGTACGCCATTAACTGGTGACCACGATGCGATATTAGTACCCCATTAATTGTTTATATACATGATTATGCACGAAAGAACTTGAGTGTTCAAATGAAAATGAAGCGAAACAGACAGAATATTAACAAACGCTATTTTCCCCAGGAAATTAGGTTTGCCATTCAGAAAGCCAAACGAGCCGGACTTTGCCTATGACTGTTTCATACTTAATACATCTGAGTTTCGTGGCAATGAATGAGAAGCCAATGTACTGAAGTCGCGGTAGGAAGTAGTTGACAGCGAAACATACACATTTTTGTCACGGTTGAATTAGATTTCGAGAACTGTCAAATCTATTTGGATTAAGGAGATTTATTATATAAACAGATTTAGAATTGATTGCTTAAAATAGTGCCAAGTATTTAGAATCGAATGGAAACATGTCGACACGCCATCATTCAACAACGCAGTATGTCACTGAAAAGTCCGTATTATGCGCTCACAGAAAAATTCAACTTCATACTGAGATCGCAAGGGAAACTTTCGTAAAATTTAATCTGATTTGAAGCTTTCCGCGTTTGTATTCTCGATAATCGATTTGACATGTCATGAGATTTATCGTATTTAACGGCATTAAAAACACAAGGGAACCACTTGCATTTCAGCAGGACATCTTCTTTATGACGTAGGCCATCATAGCTTTCCCTAATTCTCTGTTCATTGTAGCTCTTAATAAACCTTGTACTTCTGCTATTGCTCACAAACCCTGTTCCATCATCCATTTACCCAAGCTCATCAATTATGTCATACGTTTTCTTCCTCTGCCTCGCTTGCCTTTTAACTGTACTGTGAGTATCAGATTTTCCAAGCCTTCTTTCCTCATTATATGCCCTAGAAACCTCAACTCTCTCTTTCTGATGGTAAGTATTAGTTTCATTTTTGTTTCCATTTTTTTCGAAACTTCGTCGTTAATTACATGTTTGGTCCACGGTATCCTCGGCATCTTTCTGTAGAACCACATTCCTGTTGGTTCAAGTCTACTCTTCATCTTTGAGGAGATCGTCCAGCACTCACTGCCATACAGGAGAACAGATATCATATAGCAGTTTAGTACTCTTTTCCTTGTTTCTAGCGAAATTTTCCTATTTCTTAGTTCTCTGCTTAGCTTTTGGAATGCTTCTTTGGTTATGCCAATACAACTTCGGGTCTCGGTGCCGCTCTTTCCGTCCTTTGTTAAAACACATACAAAAAATTTAAATATCTGCAATTGTTTGATTTTGGTACCTTCGATTTATTCAGGAGAAAAAATAATGTTTCGAGCAGATCCAGGCAACCTTTTTCAGGCAGTGGGTCTTGGTTATTTATTTTTATGATATGGTTTTATCCATAAGGCGGGTCCACTACTAAAAGATTCAAGCTAATATTTCACTGAAGGATTTATACTAGAGAAGACTATACGAGTATGCATCTTAGAAATGAGAAAAAGTTGATTCATTTTTCCTTTAAAAAATTGAAATCTTGATTTAATACTATCATTGGCCATCAGTGATAACGTTAAATCAAGATTTTAATTTTTCAATATTAAAGCAAGATTCAAATTTTTTAATGTAATTTTAAATGCATGTGATTTAGTGATTTGAAAATACCACGTTTTTTTTTTTTAAATAAAAAGTATAATTCTTCTGCAGGAAAAAGAAATTATTATATCAGTTTACTGTTTACATATATGATCTTCCATAGTTAAAAACTCCAATTGTTTAAAACAATGAAAACGTTACCTTCAACGAAGAATAACAAAAATGAAAGAAACATTATAGCTATTCATTGTTTTATGTGTTTATGGATGAGAGTGAGTGACTGAGTGAACAAGGAAGAACGAAACAAAGCAACATTTTAATAAACGTGATTTTCTACATGAAATTAGGCGCGCCATTCAGAAAACCAAACTGACCGCATGAGGCATGCGCGATGCACTTTTTCAGTAACTAGTTTAAGGTTGGCTATCATTACCTTACAAATGCATTTTTTTAAATCATATCACCGCACAGAAAGTTGTAAAGCCACTAAGATACAATTGGTGACTGCGTATAAAAGAATAAGAAAGACAACAGAAACATTATGAAGAAGCAAGAAAAATAGAAGAGTACATTATTTACATTATTCGGACTATTGTCCTCATCTTTGTCGCCATATTTATTAAAACGTTTCGGCCGTTGTACGCTCCGGCCTTCTTCAGGTGGTTGGAATGTCGAACTGAACCCTTTATTTCGCTCACTGGGGTAGACTGTTCTAGTTTTACGTGTCATGTTTAATGGATCCATTCTACCCCAGAGAGCGGTATAAAGGATTCAGTTCGACATTCCAACCACCTGAAGAAGGCCCGAGCGTACAACGGCCGAAACGTTGTAATAAATATGGCGACAAAGATGAGGACAATAGTCCGAATAATGTAAATAATGTACATAATACCTCATCTCAGAAATATAGACAAATAGAAGAGTAATCAAGCAGACTGTAGATAACAATTGACATTGCATTTAAATTTTTGAAGTTCAAAGCTGGCTTGAAAGCATGAAGCCAGAAGAGAGTTTCACAAGTGATAAGTGCGAGAAAATAAACCATTAGTATAAAATTATAGTAATATCTAGCAGCCAATTGAATTGTAAATTGATGAGACCTTACTGCCAATCAAGTACTTCGCTTAAATTCTTAAAGTCTTGGTATCATAGTGAAGAGTTCATCTGAACAATTATCCTGAAAATATTTATAGAAAAGGCACAGGGAAGCAACTTTATGGCGATGGGAAAATGGCTGACGCTGAGATGCCAGGTCAGGGCCAATAATATTGCTGATTCTTTGGATTTTTTATCAAGCATCTCTAAATATACAGCAGAACCACCGGGCAATATGTGACAGTAATATTCAAAGCATGGATGAATGACAGACTTATAGATATATAAGATAAATTCTGATGAGAAAAACTGTCAAGCACGACAGTGAACCAACTTTCGTAGTAGCATTCCCCCGGAAGTACGATAGCCTTTCAATTTAAGAAGACTGCTATGCTAAACGCTGTTAAACGCTTTCGAGATGTCCAAGCAACAGATAGAGTTCCACCTACCTTACCTAAAGATTGATAGACACTTTTAGCAATAATCGTTAGCACATCAGCAGTTCACCTAGAGAAGCTAAAGCCATATTGCTTGTTTGAAAGAAGGCCTTGCGATGCGAGATGCTTAATCCTTTTTGATTAAGGCCTCTAGTCAGTCAGTTAAGTGCCATACGTGATACACGATTGGGTGATCATGTATGTTTAGATACATGACTGACCCGGTAGATTCTTTCCCGCAGTAGGTTACCATTTCTTTCTGCGGTAGACTGGTTGCCAACCAAGACTAAAGAACCCAGTCTGTCCTGCTACTCAACCCATAGCTGGGGGAGTGAAGAGATGAATTCATACATTTCCCAAGGATATTTGGGCGTCTAGTAGTTTGCCAAAAAGAGGTATGAGGCTAACAGGCCGACAGTGCAAAGGATCAAGCGGTATACAAAAGAATTTGAGCTATATCAAAACATTACTGTACATAAAAAGCAAGTTAGCCGAATATAAAACAAGAAATCATAATAGTGAAAATATTTGACACGATTACAATAATAAACCATTACAAGAGAAAACAAAGCAATTTAAAAAACAAAAAACAAGTTACCACTGCAGTTGAACATAAACCAAAACACGATGTTACTATCACTTTCTTCTGTAGCTTCCAGTTGGTGAAGAAAAGCGGCATGTTATGGTCTAATTGATCGGTTGGTATCGACAAACGTGGCCGGTACTTTGTTATAATAATTCCTTTTACAAAAACAACAACAACAACAACAATAATAATAATAATATTGTAGGTTGTAATGCATCTTGCTTTCTTATTGATATGACAGTCTCTGCAGATTGTAATATATCTTTTAAGATATGCAAAAAAAAACTATCAAAATGCAAAGATCTTGAAATGGAATCACTTTCGAACTATAAATTGATAATAGAAGTCGATGGTCTGTCTGCAAGCGATAACTCCTTCCATATATAAATTTGTGAATTTTTTTCACTGCAAATATTGCTAACGACTCTTTTTCAATCTGGCTGTCGTTTTTTTTTCTGCCAGCAGTAGTGAATGCAAAGCATATACAATGGCTTTCATGTTACCGTCATCATATTTATGTAGAATTACTGCTTCTATATCATAGTCACTAGCATCTGAAGCCAATACGATTTCTTCTTTTGGATCATAGTGCACGAATGATAAGTCTAACATTAGTATTTTTTTGATTTCTTCAAATGCCTTCTGGCATTTATTAATCCAGTTCAACTTTGCGCCTTTTTTTAAGCAAATTGTTCAGTGGAGCTCTCAAATTCTGCATATTAGGTATATACATTTGATAATAATTTGCTAGTCCCAGAAAAGTAACATTTGTTGGAGAAGGCATATTCTTAATTGCACTTGCCCTTGAATGATCTGGTTGACGACCATTTTTGTCAACGATTTGTCCTAGGTACTTGATTTGAGGCAAAAACAATTTGTACATTTTCCTCACTGAGTTTGAATCTGTATTCTCATACTTTAAAAACTCTTTTCACATGCACCCCCCACCCATATGTTGTTCCTTAGATACATTTTTAATTAATATATCATCCAGATAAGCAACTGCAAAATCCCAATCTGTAAGTATAGTATCCATAGCTTGTTGAAATATAGCTGGAACCACTTTTATACCAAAAGGAATGTGTATTTATAGTTATTAACTCTGAACATTTTTCATTCTTCAACCTTTATTTGCAAATAGGCTTCAGAAAGATCTAGATTCTAAAAAAAATTTCCACCGTTTAAATTCGCAAACATTTCCTCTGGACATGGTAATGAGTAGTTATGTGGTTCTAAACATTTGTTTAACTCTGTTGAAAAATCAGCACAAATACGAATTTTATTATTTTTTCCTTTACATACACAGCATTAATATGTGGATGTAAAAAGGCAAACTAGACACTGATAATAATATCACAATAATCAAGGAAGCCACATGGAAAACAATTTTGTAGTTTCATAGTACCAGCATTGTTTTCCACTTGAAGAAACGTTTGATTTTAACGTTGAAACAAAATATACAATTTTGTAGTAGATATTTACATGTTCTAATATATAATAAATATTTATTGCTCTAATTTTGTATTGAGCCCGGTTTTAAATTAATGCTTTGAACGTCATTCAGTAAATAAATCATTAATACGTTGAAATTTATTCTTCGTTCTTTTATACATATATATGCGCGCGCGTGGAAAACCAGAAATCAAAATGGCTACAATTGAAAGAAAAGACGAAAAAGAGAAAAAAGACAGGTAACCTCCCCACCCCCCAAAAAAAACCAAAACAAAAATACAATAAAGAGAGTATAAAGTGAAAAAAAGAAAAAAAATAACGACGAAAAGGACAAATAAATATGACATTCTACTCGTACGCACATCCGTGCAGACGGACACATGGGCGCACGCGCGCGAATGCACACATGCACGTACGCACACATGCACGTACGCACACGTACACTATGAAAAAAGAAACTTGCACCAAAGAAACGTGCATATGGAAAAGAAGTTTAATTTGTTAATTGCTGATAATCCCTGACGAGTAGATTGAATGATTCCCGGAGAGTCTGTCTACGAAACTCTAGAGTCGGGATGCTGAAGGTAACACCAATCAGCTAAGTGAGAAAACTTTTACTTGCATTAATTATATATATATATATATATATATATATATATATATATGTGTGTGTGTGTGTGTGTGTGTGTGCAAACGTTTGTGCGACGTTTTTATATATATATATATATATATATATATATATATATATATATATACGCTCGTATTAATGATTTATTTACTGTATGATTTATTTATCGGTCTGAAAGAAAGAGATCCTGATCTCATTATTCACATATATTGTTCCTACCCCCAGAACAGGTCGTTTCTTCTAACAGTATCTTTCTTTTGGCTCTCTTCTTCTTAGTACTTCCTCTCTTGTTAAACATCTCAAACAAGACAGGACAATGTTTAAACAACATCCACTTGGGCAGATGTTAGCAAGAGTAAACAACAGCTCAACGTTTTTTTTACTTTCTTGTTAATTTGGAGACGGTGAATGTGTTTTATGTTCAAAATTTACTCCATTGTTTATTAGAGAGGCGACGTGCGAATCGGCGTGAGAGCGAGGCTGATGGTCATTTTTGATGATAACAGAATATAGAACATTAGAGGGAGAGATAGATACGGGTGTAAAAGTAATGAAGAGGAGCAGAGAAAGAAGAAGGGGAAGTAAAGAAAAAAAAGAAAGAAAGAAAGAAAAAAAAGAAGGAAGGAAAGAAAGAAAACGTAAGGAAAAAATAGAGTTGACTTATGATGTGGTCGAAAGACAAATGTTTTGGTTGTGATGATGATGATGGTGATGATGAAGATGGTGGTGGTGGTGATGAACAAGAGAGAAATAGATAACAGGATATTAGAAGAAGAAGAAGAAGAAGAAGGGGAGGAAGAGGAGGAGGGGAAACAAATAAGAGCATCAAGAAGAAGAAAAAAGAAGGAATTAAATATGTAACAAGACGTACAGGAAGAAAAAGAAAAAGAAAATGGGATACAATATAAAAAAAGGAGAGAAAGAAGAAAAAGAAATGAAGGAACAAAAAAGTAAGGGAAATACAAGACGAAAAGAAGGAATCAAACATAACGAAAAAGGCGGGAATCAGACATAAAGAAAAAGGCGGGAAATAAAAAAAAGAATAAAAGCGGTATTAAATATAAAGAATGAAGACAAAAAGAAAGAAAAGAAGAAAAAGGAGAAAACAAAAAAGAAAGAGATTCATGCAAGAGATAAAATATTGAGTTTGGTGCATAATTATCAGGCATTTTTTTAATAATATTTCTTATGAAAAAAGACACATAACAATTCAATTATTCCGGCGCATATGATTATCGACACGAATTTTTATAAGCTGAAAATAAAATACTTTTATTAAAAAAGTAAACAAAACAGCAATTTTCACTTAACAAATAACTCGCTTACAAAAACGCCTGATAATTATGCACCAACCTAACATAAAAAAGAAGACAAACAAAGGAGAGAAAATTGAAAGAAAAGGTCGGAAGGAAAAAAAAAAAAGAAAATGCTAAAATTAAGGAATAATTGAATGAAGGAAGGATGGAGGGAATGTAGGAGGGAAGGAAGAAAGGAAGAGAGGAAGGAGGGAAGGAAATAATGAATGAAGGAACGAATGAAAATGAAGAAAGAGAGAAGGGAATATAGGAAAGAAAGAAGGAAAGAAAGAAGCAAGGAAGAACTAATTTGTTTTTTACGGCTTATCAACACTTTGCAGATTATTTAAAGTCAGAAAATATTTGTAGATTTCAAGAAGTTTTTTTAGGGGGAGGATAATAATGATTTAGTGATATAAGTCTTGCTAATTAACCCATAGCTGAGGGAGAAGAGGTTGATTTATATCTTTCCCAAGAGTATTTACGCGTAAATGCATGTAACGAACCCAAAATTGAAATTGGAACTCGGCTCTCCGATTAAAAATTCCGAGCCATTATCCATTACACCACCCGCATATCTAAGCTTACAACACTTGGTATTCCCAAGCGGTCATTCATCTAGGTACTAACCAGGCTCGACGTTGCTTAACTTCGGTGATCGTACGGGAACAGGTATTTCAACATGATATGGCCGTAAGCGAAGAAAGAAAGAAAGAAAGAAAGAAAGAAAATGAAACTTGGAAAAGGGACAAGTTAAAAATACATATAAATCTTCTTTAATTGAAGCTTTTTCTTTTGATCTTTATGCGGCATTTCTGCCTTGGAAACACATGGCACATGGTCCATGATTCTGTACAAAATGGTCAACCATCCGTTGGTCCATGGTCCGGTAGTCCATGGTCCACGGCCGGTAGAAAATGTCTCAAGGCCCCGTAGCAAATTGTTCACAGCGCGTTAAGACATAGTCCAAGTTCCGGTACTAAATGATCAACCGCCCGGTACAAAATAGTCAACCACTCCGGTAACAAATGGTCAACATCCCGATAGAACATGGTACACCGCCCGGTAGCACATGGTTCACGGCCAGGTAGCAAATGGTTCACGGCCAGGTAGCAAATGGATCAACGGTCCTGTAGCAAATGGTCCAAAGCCCGGTAGAAAATGGTCCACGGTTCGATACAAAATGGTCAACGACCCAGTAGCACGTGGTCCTCGGCCCAGTAGCACATGGTCCACGGCCCGGTAGCACATGATTCACGGCCATGTAGCAAATGGATCAACGGCCCTGTACCAAATGGTGCAAAGCCCGGTAGTATATGGCACATGACCCTGTTGCAAATTATCCAAGGCCTGGTAGCATATATTCCACGGTCCGGTATAAATGCTCAACGCTCCGGTAGCACATGGTCCACGACCCGGGAGCACATTGTCAACGGCCCTGTACCAAGCGGTGCAAAGCCCGATAGTATATGGTCCTGTAGCAAATGTCCCAAGGCACTGTAGCAAATGGTCCTCTCTGTGTGTGTGTGTGTGTGTGTGTGTGTGTGTGTGTGTGTGTGTGTGTGTAGGTGTGTGTGAGTGCGCGCGCGTGCTTTAAACAGATTTTTCTCTGATTTTTGAAACAGACATAGCTACTCAGTTTCGTATTCTAACATAAACAAAGCAATTTCTAAAGACAGGAATATATTTTTTATTTATTAATCCGACAGATTTTATTACTTAGACGTTATTTTTAATGGATACCCGTATTTGAGTAGACGCCCCGTTTATTTATTAAACAGTATATTTATTTATTTTCGCTTACCGGCCTGAATATCCTGCAGATAGCGTATATCTTTATAACATTTCTTAAATATTCAGGCACTATTCAGACTTTCCTTGGCCATCGACGCACTTCTAGCCGAAAGGACAAAGCACGTCATATATATATATATATATATATATATATATATATATATATATATATATATATATATATATTAAAATTTGTGTATTTCGGCAGCAAATTCTCTTTTAGACATGTCTGATTGGATAAATTACAAACAGTATGTTTTCTTATTTTTACCATAAAAATGGAGATAATAAAAAATTAATAAAAATTATATAATAAATAAAATACTATAAAATTTCATAAGAGATGTACGTAAAAATTATAGGTAACTCTCTTATTAATTTGTATGTTATGTTATATTAATTTTTATATTGTCTTATGAATTTTTAAATTTATTTTATTGTTATATAGTATTTTAAATTTTATTATTATTTTTCCAGGAAGCATCTTCAAACGTAAGGCTATAAAGTTAAAGGATGTGATAATTAATAAAATATTAGATTGCTTAGAATATTTATTTATTTGTCAAAATTACTGGGTACTTAAGTAAGTTCACTTAAAATTCATAAAATTTGTCACTTCTGTTCATCCATCCGATGCGTTTTCCTGACCTCAGCTGGTCAATATTATCAATCAACACCTGACAAATGAGTCACCGTAGTTAAGAAATGCTTTTGTTATTTTCTACTACGTTTTTGCTGCTAAAAAAGTAAAACTTTAAATTTTCTAATTTTATTCAAATAACCTTTGAAAAAATGTATATTTTATTTTTACAACATTTTTAAAACGGAGAATTTAACTTTTGTTTACAGATGTCTCAAAATGGCAGGTATCATCGATTTTACTGAAAACAAAACAAAAATTTATTCCAATCAATATAAGTTCGGTTTTAAATACACCAAAGTTTTTTGCTTACTGGGTATAGTAAATTTATTCCTTTACCTTTGAATTAAAGCTAAAAAGAAAGTTTCAAGAACGATTTTTTATGTTTTAAAATTAATTTTAAACTATAGATATGGCATTTTCGGCAAATTAGTTCAAATCCCTATAAGAGTAAACATACTCTTGAATAAAAACCTTAAGAAAGGCCATTTATTCATAAAAATAGAATACAAGTATTGCTATGTCTATTAACAAAGCACAAGGCCAGACTCTATCAGTCATTGGACTACAATTAAAAGAATCCTGTTTTTCTCATGGACAGTTGTTTGTTGGTTGTTCACATGTGGGAAGTAAAACCAATTTATTTGTTTATGCTCCACGAGGAAAGACAAAGAATATTGTCTACCAAGAAGTATTGCTCGTGTAAAAACTGTTTAAAGATAGTTTTGTGTTTGAATAAATTAATTTGAAGTTATATTGTTGTTATAGATTAATTTTTAAATCCCGGGCAACGCCGGGTAGCTCTGCTAGTATATATATATATGTGTATATGTGTGTGTGTGTGTGTGTGTGTGTGTGTGTGTGAATTTGTATGTTCATATGTTTAGAAAAAAAAGTCTATCTAAAGAGCGGAAAGCCGTTTGAATGGCAGCTCCTCCTGAACTATGACCCTTACCCACGAACCAAAGGCACTGGATACATGATAAACGTTATTCCCGGCCTTCACGTAAAATAATCAAAAACGACGTGAAATAGTCCTTCATTACTTATACAGAAAACACCAATCTCAGTTAAACATTGAAAACAGTGACCATTCAGCTGCTGCTGCTGGCTACTTACAAATCTGATGAACACACCACCTACTGTTTTAAGTAGAAAGAAAAAAAAAACAATTTTCTTTTAAAAAGTAAAATTCGGGAAAATAATGATACATGTAATAGCTTTTTCTTTTCTATTAATAAAGTTTATATAGCCACTGACAATTATTTCTTTTTCAATTTCAATGTTTAACGTACACAATGGCAACTAAAAACTGTTCAGAGAAATTTTAGGACGAAAATTGCAAAATCTGGTGATTATTCATTAATTTTTACATTACCACGAGAAATATTTATCTGATTAGTGCAAAATCTTGAGGTGATTAGTGCAAAATATTTATCTGATTAATGCAAAATCTTGAGGTGATTAGTGCAAAATCTCGAGGTGATTAGTGCGAAATATTTATCTGATTAGTGTAAAATCTTGAGGTGATTAGTGTAAAATCTTGAAGTGATTAGTGAAAAATATTTATCTGATTAATGCAATATCTTGAGGTGATTAGTGCAAAATATTTATCTGATTAGTGCAAAATTCTTGAGGTGATTAGTGCAAAAATATTTAGCTGATTATTATTAAATATTAATCTGATTAGTGCAAAAACTATTCAACTGATTAGTACAAAATATTTAGCTAATTAGTGCAAAAGTAGCTGTTTTTGTACAGGATTTAACTGATTAGTACAAAATATTTATCCAATTAACGCAAAATAAAATATTTATATGATTAGTGCAAAAATATTTAACTGATCAGTACAAGATATTCATCTGATTAATGCAAATATAAATATCAGATTAGTGCAAACTATTTAGATTATTAGTGCAAATAGGAGGCATGGTGGAGTAAATGGATAGAGGCTCGGAATGAGGAATCGGAGAGCAGTGTTCGAATTCCAGTCGAATCCATTACATTCACTTACACACACACACACACACACGTAAAGTTGGATGAGTAATTGAGTAAATGGAAAATATATTTTAGAAACTTTTTAATTTGACATATTTCGCTGACGATCCGGTATCATTACACTAGATTGTCTGAAAACATTATATATATATATATATATATATATATATATATATATATATATATATATATATATATATATATATAGATAGATAGATAGATTAAAACCTAGAGAGCCAGCCAAACCTACCAAGGTTTCACCTAAGCGTATCGTTTTGTCTGGCTCTCTAGGTTTAACTAGGTCTGCTCTACTCATTGTATTGAGCACTTTATTTAGTTGTTTTGGATACTCGCATCGGGTTTTTTTTCTTCGGGCCTTGAACTCATATGCTGGATAATTATTTTCGGTTAACGTACATGTTCTTGGTTCTTTCTTTTTTTTATACCTTTTTTTTTCTCTTTGGTGTTGACTTGTTTATTTGCAAATCAATATACCGAAGGTTTTCTGAGCGAGTATAGTTTCTTATACTTATAAGATTTCTATTAAGAATATATATATATATATATATATATATATATATATATATATATATATATATATATATATATATATTATAAAGATTATAATAAAAGCATTTTAAATCATAACAAAAGCTTTCATCTTTTAATATTATGATTGTACTTCCTCAGGCGATGGTTGGTAACTGGTCATAAAAATGATTTTTAGGGAAAGTTAAAAACAAATCATTACCGAAAGTTAAAAGCGGGGGTGGGGGCTTAAGGTCGGAATTAAAAATATACTTGTGGGTATGTTTCGATAACCAATTAAAAAACAGATCTACGCTAAAGAAAAAAGATAAGGTCAGAGGATGGAGGTGGGTGAGTTATTTTTCATGTCACGATAAACCGGCGCTTAGACGTGTCAATCTTTAACTATTGTGGAGAATATGCCAGCGACAAATGTATCATGAATGTAGCCAAACAAACAACGACTTGATACTATCAAATTTTAACAAAGCTTGCAGTAATACTAATGAAAGCATTTTAATATTATCAAAAAGGCATCTAAGGAACATTTCGGTCAACTCTTCTTCAGCGATATAGCGTTGGGTATTTTTTTAATACGAACAAGAACAGTGAAAACATTTAAGGGACTAATGTGTGTACAAATAAATATCGAAAAACCTGGTTCAACATATTACACTGGCTATGTTCGCGGCATATACCAAAATTGTTGGAGCACTTGGAATCAAGTTAAGAAGAACACAGCCTTTTTTAGGCAAAAGGATAACTTTAGACGTTGCCTTCTTCTCCTGGCTAGACGCTAGACATTCTTCATATATATTTTTATCATTGTTTTTTTTTTCATTTCTCGTACATTTTCAGGTTAGTAACCAATTTTATTCGTTTATATTTATTAAAATTAAATTGGTTTCTTAATTATTAGTAGACAATTTTTATCTTTTAACGGGCACATGTGTCTTCTCATACCCTATTAGTCCTCTAAATATTTTCGGTGTTCTTGTCAGTATTAATAAAAATAACATTTCACCAACGCTATATCGCTGAAGAAGAGTTGGCCGAAAGGTTCCTTAGATGCTTTTTTGATAGTGTTGAGTTGCTTACATTAGTAATATTTCAAACTTTGTTTATATATATATATATATTGTCATCTACTGTTTCGCTGTATCACAGCTCATCAGTGTGGTTAGACGTCCAGTTGCCTCTAGCTAGGATCGAAACCCGACTGAATTGGCGTCAGTCGAGGGATTCTACCATCTCTTCAGACCAATTTTACAATTTTTGTAAAATTGGTCTGAAGAGATGTGCGTCTGAAGTCAACGAAATATATATATTTGACTTGACGTGATGGATTTTTTAAGGATTCTGTATTCATTATATTTTTCTAAGGATTCTGTATTCATTATATAAATACACACACACACACACACACACACACACACACACACATATATATATATATATATATATATATATTATGTGAAAATATATAGAAAATAGGAAGGAACTGGTTAGGTAAGTAATCCAAAAGTTTCTTAGTATTTTAGTTATTATTTTAAATTATTATTTTTAAAATTTAAAAGCACTATATATATATATATATATATATATATATATATATATATATATATATATATATATAAAGTCCGCCAAAAATGTAGTTTCATTAAATTGCAATAATATTGTTTACTGTGGGTGACCTTAAAGGATGTTGGGTATCGCAGAAAAACGATTACATTGACAAGAAATTGAAAATGCATGTGCAGCAATTCTACTGGGCACTTTCGCCAATGTTGTCCAAGCAGGAGTTCACCGTTTTGATAAATGTCTGGAAGCTTAAGGCCACCATCTGTGCATGTCTTGTGATTGTAGATTCCAAAGTTAACTTGTATTAATCTCGTGATCTCTGAATAAATATAGTTTTATAATATGTATACAAGTTTTTCCATTTATGAAGTGTTTAAGTATTTATACATTTTTTGGCAGACTCTGTATATATATATATATATATATATATATATATATATACCGAAATCATACTTGGATAAACCAATAATATATTTGTGGCGGTAATTCTTCCCTTCTGTCAGTTTTCTTGACATGTAAAAATAACTCACCCACCGCCACCCTCTGAACTTATTTTTATATTTTAGCGTAGACATGACGTTCATTGGTTAATCTAGAAATACCCATAAGTATATTTTTTAATTCTGAACTTATGCTCCTCTTTAACTTACGAAAAGCTAAAGAATTGTCTTTTAAATTTCCCTAATAAATCATTTTTATCGCAAGTTATCTAACATCGCCTGAAGAAGTACCATCTTAGTACCGAAACATGAAAGTTTTTGTGTAGCGATGTAAAATGTTTTTATTGTAATTTATTATAATAAAAATAATAATATGATAATATTATATATATATATATATATATATAATAAAGAACAAATAGGAAACGTTTATCATATCTGATCTGCATTTCATCCCAATTCACACACACACACACACACACACACACACAGATATATATATATATATATATATATATGTATGTATATTATTTCTCGTTACTAGAAACGTTATATTTACAGTATATATATGTTTCAGTAGACATCTCTGTTTTTTTTTAAACAGAATAATTGATGTCTACTGACATGTGTTTTTTGAGACTCTTTCATAAAAGAAAAACGTCTCTTTCGGAAGGTTTCGAACTTGCGTCCTCCTTATATAGGAGAAATCACCTGTCGTAAGGGAGATTTTCTTTATTTAAGGCTCTCGAATAACCCAAGCCGATAGACGTCAATTAAAGAAACAACAACCAAATCAGTTATGTCTACTCACACATGTGTATTCGCTAAATATAAAATTTATAGCAATAAATTAAAAATCAATTAAATCCTTATAATTTTATACGAGTTGTTGAAAAGTTATCATAACCATAAACGTATTATTAAATAAAAAAATGTTTTTAGATAATTTGGGCAAATTATGAGAAGTGGGTTGAGCCGAAGACTTTTCAGCACATCCTCGTCACCGTTGACTATATCTTTGCACTTAACGCATATTATCATTTGATGTTTATAGCTTTGTTTTCATTGCCTTTGTACTTATCAAATATCTGCATTGTTTTGAATTAGAAAGGACACACGTGTTTTGTTGACTGACATTTTGAAGGTTGTTTACGTAAATACATTAAAAAAAAACATCTTCCGCCTTGTGTTGTTCATCATCATATTTATTTATCCTATCCTATTATAAAACAAAAAGAATTGGATATTATTATAAAATTTCGTTAAGGTTAAAAAGATCGGAAAGAAACAACTTTTTTTCTTTTTTTTTACTCTACCTGTCCAAATAAGGGAATATATTTGCCAACCTCCATACTCTGTTCCCAGTCAGTAGTCGTGATAGGCCAATGGCAAGACGATGCATTTTTTTTCCGAGATAGTAACGGGATAGTGAGAAGTAGGATCACGATTCTTGACTAAGACAAAATAAATACGAGAAACCATAGCCAGAATTCGAACCTTGTTCGTTCCATTCCGTGATTTATATCACCTTTATATAATTAATATGGATAAAGGCATATTCTGTCAATAATGCTACTCATTGTTAATTCCATTATTTCTCGTTTTTTAATGCCTGCCATATAGAATGTGTATTGAGATCAGCCTAAACAAATATTGAAGTTTCAAAATATTGTAGAGATTTGTGGTTTATACGGGAGACAAAGAAAAGTTCTCGGTCCGACCAAGATGAGATTAACAATTTTTGACTGATCAGTTCTTCAATATTTAGTTGGTCTGTGCAGAAAATAGCAAAATTAGAACGAGAGACTTGCAGAATAGTAACAAAATCAGTGAGAAAAATAAAACCGAAATCTTAACTACCTTCAGACAGAATATATATATATATATATATATATATAACCTTATATACTCGTGTATAAGTCGACTTCATATACAGTGAGACTGCTGAATTTTTTGTATGATACAAATGGAATGAGTATGATTTGAGCGTGTGAATGCAGCATAGTGGGTATTAGCTGCAAGTTATTAAATAACCGAAACATTATTATCATTAAAATTGAATAGAATACCGGACTGCTACATTATATCTAGTCTCCACAATGAATATGGTATAAGGAAAGGCTTATGGCCATGTCACGTTGAAAAGCTAGTTCCTGTACGATCATCGAAGTTAAGCAACGTCAGTACCTAAATGGGTGACCGCTTGGGAATAGCAGTTGCTGTAAGCTTTGTTGTGCGAGTGTTGTAATAGATAATGGCTCGAAATTGTTAATCGGAGAGCCGAGTTCCAATTTCGTAAAAGGTAGGAATCCAACTCATCTCCCCCAGCTATGGGCTAATTAGTAAGACTTGTCTCTCTAAATCATTATTACCCCCCCAAATTCTTACAATCTGAAAATATTTTCTGGCTTTAGATAACCAGCAAAAGGTTGATAACCCGTAAAAATCGAACTAGTCAATTAATTTTATGAGGAAATTTTTAATTTCATTGGTTGAGAAACAATTTTACAGGAAAATGAGTTTCTCAAATCCAGTTATTATAATATGGCAATTAATTTTGGACAAACTTGTATCTAACGAAGGATTGTTTTGGGTATGACGATAAACTACATCTGGCAGCAAGGCCTCTGATCAGGATGTTTTGAGGACCGTGGAACCACCTTTTAATTGTTGATGTTCCCAGGTCCATCCTGACCCAAGGTGATAGCACCTGTTAGGGTCCCAGCTATGGGCAAATAGCCAACCCCAAAAGGAGTCAAAACGCTATGAAAGTATAAAATATATGTTTTAATATCAGCAATACATTTTTGAAGGAAAAAATTACTACCAGCAATACATCTTTGAAAAAAATACCGGCAATAAAAATCTTGTCGGCATTAAATAATCCATTGAGGTTAATATGCCGTAAAACAAATCAAACGAAACCAATTAACGAAGTAAGCGATTGGGATAAGATTTTATGAGGAAATGTTGACAATAACAGAAATAGAAGTTTTTAGAAATGAGAAACCAGTTAAGAAACAATTACTCAGTGTCAGAAATAAAGGGTGTTTCAATTACTTGGACAGATTTTAAATGTGAATTAAGTTTTAGCGTCTAATGATTTTTTTTCTTTTTCTTTCAGATTTGGCAGACATTTGGGCGATATTATTCTTCCCACATAACTGCCATGACTTAAATACCGTGATCCAATAGAGAAATAAATTTTCACCAATAACACTGATTTATTTACTACTGACTTTGATCAGTCTTAATGAAACACCCTTATATATAATCCATCTTAATGAAACACCCTTATATATAATCCGTCTTAATGAAACACCCTTATATATAATCCATCTTAATGAAACACCCTTATATATAATCCATCTTAATGAAACACACTTATATATAATCCGTGTTAATGTAACACCCTTATATATAATCCTTCTTAATGAAACACCCTTATATATAATCCATCTTAATGAAACACCCTTATATATAATCCGTCTTAATGTAACACCCTTTTGAGACACATAATTAGAAATTAAAGTATGTCTAATTTAATACAAGTTATATAAAAGAGAATAGAAACTGAAGGTAATATTAACCGTTTCCATATAAGGAAACAATAATGCAAATGTCGGTTGAAATTTATAAAAGTGAAAAGTCTAATTTACTATCCCTTTGCTACTTAGAATGCCTATGTCTCGTTTTCCGTCGCCTACCATAGGCTTTCCTAAAATCGGGTTGTCCGTAGGGGCCAAGATCGAAAATGAAGATAAACGCAGTTGTGTTACAGTCGCGTCTGCTGGAGTAAAGCGACTGTTATTCCGGACCTGCTGACATTGAGCTAATACTCGTCCTACAGCAGGCAGATCATTTTATGTGTGAAAGATCAGTGTGGCTACATTCCTTCTGGAACTATCTGTACACATTGCTGTTGCAACAAACAGAGATTACGTTTCTACTTGCAGATGTGGCCGCTACTATTCCGATAGTGTCACGAAGATCTAACTTATAAGTTTCTTGCATGTCACGTACGGCGGTCACTCGTTTAAACAACAAATGTCCATATAGTGATATATATATATATATATATATATATATATATATATATATATATATATATATATGCTGAAAGAGAAAGTGAAAAGAAAAAGGAGACATATATATATATGTATGTATGTCTGTATGTATGTATATATATATATATATATATATATTGTTTCGTGTATATATATATATATATATATATATATATATATATATATAAATATATATATATATATTGTTTCGTGTATATATATATATATATATATATATATATATATATTTGGTTAGATAGATGTGAGTTTGTGACCCTGGGTTTCACGCTTTAGCGATCGTCAGATATGTTAGCTCTATCTCTGATATTGAGCGCTTTCTAATAAGTACCGCGCATATAATATATAAATAATTATACATACTTATATTTATTTATATTTATATACACTTTTCACACACACATATATATATATATATATATATATATATATATATATATATATATATTTCGTGTATATATATATATATATATATATATATATGTATGTATATATATATACCTACTCGTAATAATAATCCTATATGACTCCTAAACTGACTGTTTCTCTTTCTGTCACACACACACACACACACATATCGGTCTCCCTCTCCCTTTCGTTCCTCTCTCTCTCTCTCTATATATATATCGCTCTGTCTCTCCCATCTCTCGCTTTTTATATATATATATATATATATATATATATATATATATATATATAAAGAAATATGAACGGCGGAAATTTTTTAATTACCAAAATTTCATAATTAATAGAGTTTTTTTATTTAAAAATCTGAGAAAATGTTATTTCTTTTGTAATGACCATTAATATCTTTGCTGAAAAAAAAAGTTTTACAGAGATTCCAACACAACACAAACGGCATTGATTTAAAAATTTGTTTTTAAAAACAGTATTTCAGTTTTCGGGAAAATTTTTCATGTGTTAAATTCTTTAAACATTTTTATTTTTTAAGTGATCATTTTCTCGGTTTTATCTCTCTAGAAATGTAAAAAATAGCGACTAGAAATTTTATTTTAATTACTGTGAACATCTGGTTAGTATTATTATTCATAAAAAATATATTATTCTTCTTGATTGATTTAAAAGAACTGGTCAGAAAAAAATACAATTTATACTGCTCCCACCAGTAAAGCATGGGGGCCCCCACGCGGTTGAGAGATTCTGGGGTAGTAAGCACCGTCCCTGTCGATTATTATAGTTGATGACTGCGAATATAACTTAGGAAAAAGTACAAAGCAAAAAACGCTGCTGAACCTAGCCGTTTTGGGGCCCCAACCTTGTCAGGGGGTTCTTGTGTAGTACGCACCGCACCGGCCATGCAGATACACGAACGATGTATATTATTAGTTGATGACTGACAATGTAATGTCAGTTTAAAAATAATTTAAAAAATGACGGATGGCCATAAAACAGTGCTGAAAAAAATGACAGAGGCCACAAGGGTAACCTAAGAAACGCGCCTTCTGTCCAGTCGGGGGGAGGGGGGCTAAGACACGCCGGCCCTGGTTGGCAGAGTTGTATGTGGAAGCTTTAGCAATATTTTGTTTTGTATATATATATATATATATATATATATATATATATATATATTCCTTTATTATAATTTAATCATATAGACAAAACCATTTTACTCACTACAAAGATGCAACTTGGTTTCAGTGCATTTCAACTGCACTTCGACGGGTGAGAATCGAAAATGGTTATGAACAATCCTGCTTGTAGGCAAGCCGTGTGTGAAACACACACACACACACACATATATATATATATGTTACATATGTGCGGTACTTATTGAAAAGTGCTCAATATCAGTGATAGAGCTAAAATATTCAGTTATATGGATATGAATTTGTGACCCTGGGTTTCACGCTTTTGAGTTTGTCTGATGATCGCAAAAGCATGGAACCCAGGGTCACGAACTCATAACCATAGAACTGAATATATATATATATATATATATATATATATATATATATATATATATATATATATATAAAGAAATATGAACGGCGGAAATTTTTTAATTACCAAAAATTTCATAATTAATAGGTTTTTTTTTATTTTAAAAAATCTGAGAAAATGTTATTCTTTTTGTAATGACCACCAATATCTTTGCTGAAAAAAAAAAGTTTTACAGAGATTCCAACACAACACAAACGGCATTGATTTAAAAATTTGTTTTAAAAACAGTATTTCAGTTTTCGGGAAAATTTTTCATGTGTTAAATTCTTTAAACATTTTTATTTTTTAAGTGATCATTTTCTCGGTTTTATCTCTCTAGAAATGTAAAAAATAGCGACTAGAAATTTTATTTTAATTACTGTGAACATCTGGTTAGTATTATTATTCATAAAAAAATATATTATTCTTCTTGATTGATTTAAAAGAACTGGTCAGAAAAAAAAAATACAATTTATACTGCTCCCACCAGTAAGCATGGGGCCCCCACGCGGTTGAGAGATTCGGGGTAGTAAGCACCGTCCCTGTCGATTATTATAGTTGATGACTGCGAATATAACTTAGGAAAAAGTACAAGAAGCAAAAAACGCTGCTGAACCTAGCCGTTTTGGGGCCCCAACCTTGTCGGGGGTTCTTGTGTAGTACGCACCGCACCGGCCATGCAGATACACGAACGATGTATATTATTAGTTGATGACTGACAATGTAATGTCAGTTTAAAAATAATTTAAAAAATGACGGATGGCCATAAAACAGTGCTGAAAAAAATGACAGAGGCCACAAGGGTAACCTAAGAAACGCGCCTTCTGTCCAGTCGGGGGGAAGGGGGCTAAGACACGCCGGCCCTGGTTGGCAGAGTTGTATGTGGAAGCTTTAGCAATATTTTGTTTTTATATATATATATATATATATATATATATATATATTCCTTTATTATAATTTAATCATATAGACAAAAAACCATTTTACTCACTACAAAGATGCAACTTGGTTTCAGTGCATTTCAACTGCACTTCGACGGTGAGAATCGAAAATGGTTATGAACAATCCTGCTTGTAGGCAAGCTGTGTGTGAAACACACACACACACATATATATATATATGTTAATGGACATATGTGCGGTACTTATTGAAAAGTGCTCAATATCAGTGATAGAGCTAAAATATTCAGTTATATGGATATATATATTTATATGATATATATGGGTTTCACGCTTTTGAGTTTGTCTGATGATCAAAAGCATGGAACCCAGGGTCACGAACTCATAACCATAGAACTGAATATATATATATATATATATATATATATATATATATATATATATATATATATATGTTCGTGTGTCTGTGCATGTGTAAAAAAGGAATTATTACATATCTATTACGCTTATCTAACAGGAGGGCATCTAGTAGAGATCGAACTAACTTAAGTAAATTTGGCTTGATCAAGAAGACCTTCAAAAAGAAATTTGATATTTCATAAGATTTTAGGAATTTAGTTAAGCTGAGAAGTTTTCAGCACCCCTTAATATTATCAATGTTTTTTTTTCTTAAGTACAATGTAATAACATACGTAGTAAATGTGTAGAAGATATTTTGATAAGGTTTTAGTAAGAACAAAAGAAGATTGGTAAACTAGTGTTCAAACAAATTACCGAAAATGGAGTATTACTTCCATATCTGGTCTGAAGCCATCAAACCCCTACTTTCCAACCATGACATAATTCAGAAGCATTTACGCGGTATTGCGAGAAACATTTTCACCCCTAAAGCTCCTTTGTTACTGACGTCGCAAGTCTGCCGCTACCCTATCGCTAATTCCATGGAAAATGTTAAGACAGCCTACATTCCTTAGTTCCACCAATTCAGTCACTTACAGCTAAGACCCACTCTGGCGCATTCACGGGTTCAAATCATACTCATTCCCTTTGTATTCCATTGGTAAGAAGGAAGTTCCATCCAAACAGATTCTTCCCGAGAACTGTAACTTTGTGAAACAGACTCCCAAGAGGGTGCTTCCGCGATCACTATAATCTTAACCCATTCAAGTGTAGGGTTTACCACAATCTCTCCTACATATCCTCACAGTCAGCACTTCTTCATTTCCATATGGCAACATAATTCAGTAACCCTCTACCTTGAGTAACTCTTGGGCCTAGTATTGAATATGTATTTACTAAAAAGGTTAGTAAATATTTTTAATAGATATCTCACTATTACCAATAATATATAAGTGCTATCAAAACGTTCATTTATACAGCATACATGTAGCCAGTGTGTTACAGCATTTATCCCCACATAACTTTGCCACTTTGCTAAGAAGTCATTAGCGCTGACAAGCACCTATAAAAATGGGTCACATCCTGTCTTCATGCTCTTTCTCTTTTTAACTCTCAGCATGCTTTAACAAAGAGCCACATCGGGATCTTCCCGGACATGGGATATTTTCCCTTTAGTAAATGAACTTTTTACACGCGCATGCGCACGTATTACCCACATAATTCCTAAATTGTAATGTCTTCTTTTTGTCTGTATTTTCTGTCTTTTTACTCAGTTATATAAAAAAAATAAAATATTGCCCTGTTGAAATTGTCTTTCTTTACACCCGTCTCTACTGCCTTCAGTCTAACTAGAAGTAGTAACATAATATAGTGTGGTACCAGGTTTCGGCAGCATGTATTAACCGAATATGGCGCAGGATTTAGGCATGTATGCAACGGAGTACAGGATTTAGACAGCATGTATTCACCTAGTGTGATATGGGTTTAAAAACATGTATTATTAACCCAGTATGATATAAGGTTTAGCCACTTCGAAGGATCTTCTTTTAAGTAATTGTTCCTTTTTTTAGGTCAACTGCTGATGTGTTAACGGTTACTGCTGAAAGAATTTATGAAGCTTTCAAGAATGGTGAAGCTCGAGCTATTGCTTTGGATATCTAGAAGGCATTTGAAAGATTTTGGCATACTGGTTTTCACAAGGTGAAAGGTTATCGTATTACTGGACGAATTTTTAAACTGATTGAGTCTTTCTTATTAAATCGCAAAATGAAAGTTGTCTTGAACGGCCACTCTTCTAGATCTTTTTTCATTAATGCAGGTGTTCCCCAGGATTATATCCTTGGACGTACATTGTTCCTAATTTTCATAAATCACCTTCCTGGTGTTATCAATTCGCAGTTCGCTTTCTATGCTGATGACACAACTATTTACTCCTGTCTGTCTTGTTGGTAGCTGATCTCAAAACTGATCTATATTATGTTGTTAACTGGGTCAAGGAATAGCTTGTTAATTTTAACGTCTCCAAAACGAGTCTGCTTTCTTTTAATCATTTGAAAGAACCGTTTTTTTTTTGCTTTCCATCAGTATGGCTGATGCTAACTTCCAGGAGAATGACTCATTGCGCATTCTCGGGAAAACGTTTACCGCTGACATGAATTGGAAAGATTATATTGAATCCATTGTGAGTCTGTTGCTAGGAAAGTTCCCAATTATTCTCGCCAGAATCTATCTTGCATATTTATAAGTCCCTCATTCATCCATTATCTGAATATTTCTGTCACACCTGGTCTGGTGCATCTGTTATGTATTTAGAGAGTTTTGAGAAGAATTTACAATATTATTGGTCTTGACTTGGCATTTTGGCTTCAGACACTTCCAACCGTCGTAAAGTAGTTTCCTTGTGCCTCTTCTATAAATACTTTCATAGTAATTGTTTTGATGAACTTTTCTCTATGGTACCTAGACTATGAATTTAAACGCAGTACTAGATTGGCGGCAAGGTCTCATCATTTTGAAACTGAAATGGCTGCTAGATGTAACCGTATGCTAATAGTTTATTTTCTCGCGGGTGGAACTCTTTTTCTGACTTTTTGCTTCTCAGTCAACTTTGAGCTTCAAAAATTCAAATGCAATATCAATCGTCATCTTTTGTTTTCTTAATTTCTCTTCTCTTATTGTTCTCTCTCTTTAATAGGGTTTTATTTTTTATTTTCTCATATTCTCTCACATTGAGTAGCCCCCTTGCGTCTTTATTGCCTTGCTTAGGTGAAATGATTAAAAAATGTATGCTACTGGATTTAGACAGTATACATGAACTCAATGTGTTTAGAGAACATGTATGTAGCCACTGTGATACAGCGTTTGGATGTTGCCCTTTGTATAAATAACTAAAGAGACTATTTTAAAAAGATAAAGGAAACACGGTGGCAGCTAGGATTGAGGAATCGGAGAGCCGAGTTCGAACTCCAGTCAACGAATCCATTACATTCACTTACGTGCTAATACTCTTGGGAAAGGAATGAATCCTCTTCTTCTCCCTCCAGCTATGGGTAAATAGCAGACTAGGTTCTATAGACTTGGATGGTAACTGGTCTACCGCAGAAAGAAGGAAAAAAATCTGCCTCGTCAGTCATGTATCGAAAGATACATGATCGCAAGGCACATAACTGACTGAATGGAAACTCACTGTTCTTTGCCAATAGGTTAATTAAATTATTGAAAGCGCTTTGTATGTATATTACATACAAAACACATACACGCAAAATTTATCAGATAAAGTATCTACAGTACAAAAACGTTTAAAAACCCGGATCTGTGAACACAAGAAAGACTTGAGTTTAGACATACATTCTAACTCTCTCATCTTACGTCGAAACGACGTGGGACATAACTTTGATTTTACTAATGCCAGCCTAATTAAAAAAAAAAGAACAACCCTGTAAGGAGAAAATATTTTCAAACTATATTCATAGCATTACTACCAACTATAAACACTCGTTTAAAACATTGCTTCATATCACCATTTCTCTACAGATTCATTATTCGTGAATGTAACTTATGTCTAAAATAATGAAGATTTTATAAATTTCCCTTTTTCAAAATTACGCATGTTAAATCTAATCAAAACTAGATTATTACAATATCTTACTTCGTTTCACCAACCCACACAGAGTTGATGACCACAGACTTTCCCACCCCCACCACTCATACACACATACACGAGAATAGAAAATTCTAAGACAAAAAACTGTTGTGTTCATCATTTTTCTAGCAGAAAATTGTGTTCTTCTGAAAATTAATTTTTGTACGTGTGAAGTTAAAAACATTAAGGTTATGTACGGTATAATTTTAAATTTTATCATGTAGGCTCACGTTTAAGCGTCAAGGGAGGTAACTAAGATTATTGTAATGTCTAAATGTAAAAAAAAACTATTTAAAGGTATTAGTTAAAACCTAGATATGATGAACACAGGAATTTTTTGTCTTAGAAAAAACAAGACCCTGATGACGACATTGTGCTAATGTCGAAAGTACTCGTAATAAAATGAATATGCATCAACATGATAATTTTCTTTGTTCCTTTAATAAGGATACTAAGAAACTTTCCGTAATTACGAGAGGATCCTATTAATAATAGGTAGACAAAACTTGTCTAAATTATTTAATGAAGCATATCTTAATATATATATATATATATATATATATGTGTGTGTGTGTGTGTGTGTGTGTGTGTGTGTGCTATATATATATGGGTGTGTGTGTTCATGTATGTGCATGTGTGTGTATATACACACACACACACACACACACACACACACACACACACACACACATACACACACACACACACACATATATATATATATATATATATATATATATATATATATATATATAATGCACTGATTATTTTTTTTCAACAACCACTACAACAATGGCGAGGTTATTCATCAGGACTGGAGATTGTCTTACATACCTTCTAAAAATCTAAACTTCGATTGTTTTCTCAAAAACTGACGAAGCACTCGGAGATAATTGTATTACAACGAAGTAAACAGAGAGAGTGAATGAGTGAGCGAATGAGTAAGAGAGAGAGAGAGAGAGAGAGAGAGAGAGAGAGAGAGAGAGAGAGTAAAAAGCAAAAAGCAAAAAAATGCTCTTCTCAAATTATCAAAGGCGTACAACTACCGGTAACATTTCGAGAAGCAACAAAGGAACCAACGTTGTGTTTGTTTTGTAAAGCCAGAAGGCCTGAACGCTGACAATGCAAAATGGCGCCCAGTTGAGTTACGACAAAAAATACACAGTAGAAAACATAGTCAGAGTGATTGGCCGGCGGGCGCTACAGCGATACGGAAAACAAATAATTTTTTCACTCCGTTGTTTTAGAAATATGAGTGTTTGTTGCCTGCAGTCGAGAATCAAGATTAGAAGGTTACCAAATGGACACTTACTTTATAAAAGGTACCCGCGGCAAAAAATAAAAAAATAAAAAAAATAAAAATAAAAAATACAAACAAAAAAGAAAATTGTTTTGATCTTATCAATGGATATATTCTTATTGCTTAGTGTTCTTCATCTTTGTGTTCAGATTATGTGTGAAGGTGACTCCCCGTAACGAGTTTAGTCAAGTTGACCATGAGTTGTGAGATCGACTCTTACTTGATTCCTTATACAGTATTTGACATTAACTCAATGAAGGTTGACATGCATAATCAACCTGAATTAATATGTGTCTGTAATACAAATAAAACAATACGCAATATAGTTGATGGGAACACAAATGTGATATACTCCTTCGACTGAAAAAAGTAATTACACGCCTTTACAATAATAAAAAAAAAAAGAAACTATCCCTTAATAACATTATTTATGAACATGGCCACAATAGACTGTCCGTATTTGAAAATTAAGAATATATCGACTTACAGTAACTTTTATACCGTCAACAATAGCAATTACACATCATATATTATAGCAGTATAACAAAAACTAATCCTTGAAAATAACAATAAACTTTTGGACAAATTTTACATTCATTGACTCCAGAAAATAAGACACTTGTATGTATACAAGAAAAGTACAATAAGAAAACTAAAAAAATACCTTCTGAGTATTGTTCAATGAAACACGTTATATATATATATATTGACTCCAGAAAATAAGACACTTGTATGTATACAAGAAAAGTACAATAAGAAAACTAAAAAAATACCTTCTGAGTATTGTTCAATGAAACACGTTATATATATATATATATATATATATATATATATAGAGAGAGAGAGAGAGAGAAAGACATTCAACACCATCACTTGATAAGACACCAAGCTATTTTGTAGTGCTTTTATCACATATTTATGCTATAATTTATATATATATATATATATATATATATATATATATATATATATATATATATATATATAGAAAAGTTTCAAATTAAAAAAATTATAATGTTTTATTTTATGAAAGTATTTATTTATTTATATATATATTTGATATTTCAAATTGTCCTCAATTTTTCATCAGAAATAACTGTTTGTTACAAATGAATTAAAATTACTGTTTGTTAGCAAGTAGCGTCCTTCGCGAGACGCGGACGTCACGTGATATGGAACGTCACTGTTCGGATATTCCTAACTTAAATCTAACTGTCATAAATATTTAAAATTTTTTTTTTTTTTTTTACTATATCTAAAAAAAAAAAAAAAAAAAATTGCTTAACTATTGAAATATTTATAAAGATTTAAAACACCTAAGTCCCTATTCAACCCTAGTTTATGTGTATTTAATTTTAAAATCCAATATGTTTCTTTTTTTCTGCGTGTGAATGTGGAAGTAAAATCGGAATCTATTAATAAACATTTGCAGTTTTCTAATGTGTGTCCTGATTGATTGTAGTGTTTAGCTATGGGGGAATAAGG
Organism: Acanthosepion pharaonis; assembly: GCA_903632075.3. Classification (NCBI taxonomy): domain Eukaryota; kingdom Metazoa; phylum Mollusca; class Cephalopoda; order Sepiida; family Sepiidae; genus Acanthosepion; species Acanthosepion pharaonis. The sequence goes on from CAHIKZ030002977.1 coordinate 321,882, forward strand.
GTTGTTTTGACGTATTGTTTGATTATGGTTATTAAAACGAAATCTAAAATTGTTTTCAGACTCACCAATATATCCACTATTAGGACATAAGTTGCAGAATAAATAATAGATTACGTTATGGGTATCGCAGGTGAGGTTAGGTGGCTGTATCCTGATATTGGTGTTGGGTACGGAAAATGTATTAGCTATTATTAAATGTTTGCAAACTAAGCAACGAGGTTTGTTACATTTGTAATTTCCTGTTTGGTTTCTATTGTTTAGATATTTGGTAGAGGTGAGGATAGCTGATAGGTTAGGTGATTGTTTCATTGCATTTATGGGTGGTTTATCGAAAATGTCTTTGATCTTGTTGACGTTCCATATCACGTGACGTCCGCGTTTCGCGAAGGACGCTACTTGCTAACAAACAGTAATTTTAATTCATTTCTAACAAACAGTTATTTCTGATGAAAAATTGAGGACAATTTGAAATATCAAATATATATATAAATAAATATATACTTTCATAAAATAAAACATTTTAATTTTTAATTTGAAACTTTTTCTATATATACATATTAAGAAAGTATACGTGGCTTCTCATTATATATATATATATATATATATATATATATATATATATATAATTATTATTAAATAATATTTTATTATAAAATAATATTTAGATCTATTCTAATTGAGCACTCTTTTAAATTAAATGTTATATATAGTGGAATTATACTCCATTTGTTCTCATTTTACCTGGCTATATATATATATATATATATATATATATATATATATGAAAAATAAAAAGTCGACATTGACGTCAACAACCAACGGCGACAGGCTGTCCTGACGATTGCATTTAAACATTAAACAGAATGTCACCGCTTGACTTCAGTGTCCACTTTTAATTTACATAAGCTCTATCTTTAACACATAAATATAGCATACCTTGAAACTAGATTTTATCATATATATAACTTAAACCTTATTTTAGTGGATACTCGTATTTGAGTAGACGGCCCGTTACATTTATTTATTTTCGTCTGAATATTCGAGAAATTTAATTAGTGAAAAATATGAGCACTCTAGCAGGGTTCAAACCTGCGTTTCTCTAGGGAAAACTGTCAAGTAATCTGACGAGCTTTGTCCTCACGGCTACAGAGTGCGTCAATGACCAGGACAAGTTAAATAGTGTCCTTAAACATAAATTTTTCTCTGACTCGTGAAATAGACATATCTGCTCAGTTTCCAATCCTAACGTAAACAAAGCAATTTCTAAAGGAAAGAATGGATTTTTTTTTATTAATCTTACAGATTTTTTAAACGCTATTTTTTGTGGATACTCGTTTATTTATCAAACATTATAAGTATTTATGTTTAACGGTCTGAATAAATAAATAAATACACTGTTTAATAAATAAACGAAGCGTCTATTAGAATATGCATAGATCTAAATATAAGGTTTAAGCAATAAAACTTCATCCCTTTCTTCCTTTCTTTACACAGTTCTGGAGAGCACATTTTCTTTATTAAGTTTTCTGTGTGTTTGTGTGATATCGGCTCGGAGTGAGAACTCAGAGTGTCGAGTTCAAATTCCAGCCGAGTTCATTAGATTCACTTATACACAAATACTCTTGGGAAAAGCCATGAATCCATCTCTTCCCACCTCCAGCTATGGGCTGAATAGTAGAACAGATTGAGTTCTTTAGCCATGGATGGTAACCAGTCTACCGCAGAAAGAAATGCCCCCCCCCCATAAAAACTGCCTCGTCTGTCATGAAAGATACATGATCGCCCAATCGTGTATCACTGATTGATTGTACGCAGACCGATAGACGTCATACACACGGTTTAAAATAAAAACAAATAAAACGGCGTGTCTATTTTAAATGCGGGTATCCACTAAAAACCTCTTATCTCTTCTCATCTTTCTCTTTCGTATTCCTTCTTTTCTTTATCATTCTTGTTTCTCCTTCTCTCCTCTTTGTTATTCTATCGCTTATCCACTTTCTTCTTCTTCTTCTTCTTCTTCTTCTTCTTCTTCTTCTTCTTCTTTTCTCTCTCATCCCTTTCCCTTTTATTTCTCATTATCTCTCGTATCCATTCTTCTCTTTCTCATTCTCGTATCTCCTTCTCTTCTCTTCTCTCCCATTCTCTTTCTTATCCACTTTTTCTCTTTCTATCTCTCTCATTCTCTCTTATCTCTTTCCTATCTGTTTCTCATTATCTCTCGTATCCCCTCTTCTCGTTCTCATTCTTGTATCTCCTCTTCCTCTTATTCCCTATCTATCTATCTATTCATATCTATCTATCTATCTCCTCTTCTCTCTCTTTCTGTATCTTATCATCTCTCTCTCTTTCTGATTCTCTATTATCCCTTTCCCATCTCTTTCTCATTCTCTCTTGTCTCTCCTTTTCTCTTTCTTATTCTCGTATCTCTTATTTTCTTTCTTACCCTTTTCCTTCTCTCTTTTATACTTTCAAATCCTCGTTGCCCGTTCATGTTTTATCTGAAAGTTATAAAAACCTGGATTACAAGGGAAAAACGAACAAGAAAGATCTATATATATGATATGTACTTAGAAGATCAATAAATGATACGTACCTATAAGAATAAAGAAGCCCATATATTTTCTACAACTTCATTTCCTTTCATGAGTTTTTTCTTTAATTAACTTTCCATTTCAATGTATCATCATTTTTACGTCTTTCTTCCCTTTCCCCATCTTTCAGTTTTTTTACTCTTTGTCTTTTGATAGGCGGTCAGCAAACATGGCTTTCTATATCTTTCGTCTCCGTTGTTATCTTCCCTTTTCGTTTACTAGCTTTTCTTCTCGTTTTCCTCTCACTTTCTTAACTCCTCCCTTTCCTCTTTAACTTTCTCTTTCCCTCTTCCTCTTCCTACTCTTCCTTCACCCACTTGCTTTTCTATTAATTTTCCTCTCGCTTTCTCGCTTTCTTGCCTCCTCTCTATTATTATCCTTCATTTCTTCTTTTTTTCCTCCTGTTCCTCTGACTAGATTTTGTTTTCATTCTCCTCTCGCGTTCTTACAACTTCCTTTTCATTGTTAATTTCCTATTTTTTTTTCTACACCTTTTATCAATCGCTTGTCTTCTCAGTTTTCCTCTTACGTTTTTAACACCTCCCTTTCATTATTAATTTTCTCTCTTTTTCTATCTCCTGTTACTTCTCCTCCTCCTCACCAGTCGCTCTATTTCATTCATCTATAGGTCTCTTACCTCCTTTCCTCTTTAATTTCCTATCTTCACTCTTCCTCTTACTCGCTTATCTTTTCATTTAATATCGCTTTCTTACCTCCTCTCTTTCCTCTTTAATTTCCTCATTTTCTTACTCCTCTACACACTCTCTCTCTCTAACTCTCTTTTCCTAACTCCTTCCTGCTATTATGTATATTTCTCGGACAAAATTATAACTGAATATAATTAAAAAAAAAAAAAAGGAAAAAAAAAATGGAGGATGTTTGTACAAACAAAAAGCGGGAAAAAACTGAAAGAAAAGAATGGCAGCGGTGGGATTCGAACCCACGCCTCCGAAGAGACTGGTGCCTTAAACCAGCGCCTTAGACCGCTCGGCCACGCTACCGAAGCATGACGCACGCATAATGCTGTGACAATTTATTTAATAACATAATTTAATATATCGTACAAAGGCTGGTACATTTCCTTACTTCGTTTTCTTTATCCACTTCTCTCTATCGTCTCGAAATAAAAAACAGTGACTTTTGTCATTTTCTGTTTGCCACAACAAAGCCAGATTCTCGTTTCATTTCTTGTTCTACTTTCGAGATAAAAACTATTAATAAGTCAATAACACGATCATGTTACGCTCCTTGCGTCGTTGACTATTTTTATTGTTACAAATCGTGACTTCACTCGAACTCGCATACGTTTCACTACACTACAGTGATCACCTGAAATTCGCCTTGTATTGCTTGAAATTTGATATTAAAATTTTTTTACTCCCTCTTTCTCTTAGGCTCATACAACAAGAACATTCATTAAAAAAACTCTACCTTGATTGGCTCTAGGGCCTTGTATTGGGTGAACAATAAAACAAAATTGAGAAAATAGAGATGATTAACAGAAAATATTAATAACAGAACCATCATGGAAAAATATTGTAACAAAAAAAGTCATGCGACAGAGAGAATGTTTCTTCTTCATACCATAAATCAGAACAAGCTGAACATAGCAAATTTTATTTCTTCATTAATTTGAGTAGTTCGACCTTTTTTCGATTAACGAAGAATCCGAAATGCAAGCATTACTCGTCTTACACTTTTGGCCTGACATCTATTCTTTATGTTGAGCGCGGATAAAGGGGACATGCATTTAACACTGACCGTCGGATGATGCTCTATTTTTAATATTTTCAACTGTATTTTAATGTGAATCCGACTATTAAAACCTAACTCTTTCTAGAAGTGACAGTAGTGGGATTCGAACTCATGTCTCCGTAGATATTGGTGCCTAAAAACAGAGTCTCGCCCACGTTACCCATAGGACGTACATGTTTTTTTATGTCAATTGTATATACAATCTATGCGTGTATATACACGCATAGATTTACAATATATTACAATCTTTGGAATGATTGTTTGTCTTGAGAAAATGAAAATGAAATCAAATTAGGATAAAATAGGATTTATAATATACTGCTACTATTATTATGGGGGGGACACTAAGTGTAACATCATCTTTAACAAGGACAAGAACTTAAACTCATTCAATTCATAATAGCTTCTACGATACACACACACACACACACACACACACACACACACACATATATATATATATATATATATATATATATATATATATATATATATATATATATATATATATATACAAAACCAAAGTATTGGTAAAGCCAATAATTGTGAATCCGCAAACACAAAACCTGCCAAGTGACAAAAATAATAAACAAAGAAAAAGACCAAAAAGCAATAAATAAAGAAACCTTTTGTTTTTCTTTTTTTTTTAATCGATTTCTCCCCATACAAGACATGAAAGTCATAAAGACCCACGGGATTACTGGGTGTGGAAGAATTAGATACCAGAAACATTACTAAGGAGCGGGAGCAAAAAAAAGAAAAGAAAGGAATCCGGGGGTCAATAGATAGCAATTGACATTGCATTTAAATTTTTGAAGATCAAAGTTGGTTGGAAGACGTGGAGCCGGAAGGGCGTTCCACAAGCGAGAAGTGCGATAAAAGAAACTGTTATCGTAGAACTTACGGTTACATCTAGCCAGCTCAACTGTAAATTGATGAAATCACGACGCCAGTCGAGTACTGTGATTAAATTTTTTAAAAAAGTCTAGGTGTTAGAAAGCTCATCCAAAGAATTACCATAAAAGTATTTATAGAAAAGACAAAGGGAGGCAACTTTACCGTGGCTGAAAAGTGACTGAAGTCGAGACACCAGATCAGGACGAATAATATTGCTGATTTGGGGATTTTATCAAGGATCTCTAGATATATGGCGAGAGCACCAGACCATATGTAGCAGCAATATTCTAAGCATGGACCAATGCTAGACTTATAGATATATATGATAGATTCTGGGTAGAAAAATTGTATCGCACGACACATCAAACCAACTTTCTTAGCAGCTGACCTAGAAATGGATTCAATATAATCTTTCCATTTCATGTCAGCTGAGAACGTTAACCCGAGACATACAGGAAAAAAAACTTACAAAAGAAAGGAAAAGGAATCATAAATTGAAAAGAAAAAAGAAAAAGACAAAAGACATTTATCTGTGCAATAATTCACAGTGTCCAATGTCTAACCCAATGATTCACAACCGCCGTCCTGCGGCACGCTAGTGTGCCGCGTGATCCTCTTAAGTGTGCCGCGAAATATTATCAAGGTATACATAATCTATGTATGTGTCGAAGTAGTCATGGTACAGCGTTGGTATTTAAATAAATGGAATAAGTATTAAACTTTGTTTTTTCAAATAAATTCATTTCACTCTCCTTCGATTATGTTATTTTAAATTCTTTTAAATTCATTTTTTAAAAAGTATTTTTTATTTTTCAATTTAATTTTTTCCTTTATTTGAATAAATGAATATCAACGTTTTTTTTCATATAATTAAGCACAGAAAAATATGATAGGATTCGAAATCCCTTCAAAAATGTTCCTTCTAATATTGGACTTCAGTTATGTGAAGAAGGAGAATTAGCTACCATTAATAATAATCAAGGGCTCAAAATAAAACATTCGACGGCACCCATTGATACATTTTGGATTTCAATAAAAAAAAAGGAATATTTCACATTAGCTAAAAAAAGCTTTGCAATTTTCTACTTCTTATTTATGTGAATTAAGATTCTGAACCCTAAATAGTATAAAAAATAAGAATCGAGAGAGATTACACCCAACTGAAGAAATGAAGGTCTGCTTATCGTACATTCGACCAAACAATGAAGAATTCGGGAAAAAACACCAGGCAGAGATTTCGCACTAAATAAGCTGCACAAATAGTTGAATAGAAACATTGAAATTAAGTTCATATTTGTGTGTGTATTTTTAAAATCTATGGTTTTATTTCATAACATTTAAATGTATAACCTTTAGAAAATATTCTCTGTGTGCTGTGATATTCTCATTTGATTCTAGGTGTGCCATTGCTTAGAAACGTTGAGAAACATTGCTCTAAACGATCAAGATGGAGCAAACACACTAAAAAATACCGCCTAAAAATGCCAAAGTTCAGATCGCCATTTTAGTTTCTCGCTACTACGATTTATTTATAAAAAAGAAGAAAAAGATTACGTCATTTACGTTTATTGAAAGTCCTCTGCGGTTAATATACGACTAAGCTTTAGTCTACTTTTTTTTATTATTAAATCGACGTTGAAACAATGTGAGATAAGAAAAATCTTTTTTTCTGGTTTGATTAACAAGTACGACAGAATGAGAATTTTCTAATTTGTTTTACATATTTAGCCATAGTAAATAAACTTCCATAAATGATATCAAATTGTTAAGCTGCAATTTATTAAACATTTTTACAACAAAGTTTTTCCTTGTATAGACTGCGTCAATTAATTTTATATGTATGTTTTATTATTTGAAATGTTCGTAGAAATGAACACGTGGGATTTAGCCAACTTTAATGTGGCACAAAACTGAGTTTAAAGTCGGAGTCCCACATCTAGAGGTGAGCAGAATTCCAAAAATAGTTTAGCATCCTTGGCATTTCTTATTTGGTGAAAGAAAAAAAAAAAAAAAAAAAAAAAAAAAAAAAAAAGGCAAAGGAATTGCTCTTGTTACTTAACTTTTTCTATTTTTTCTATTCATTAAAATTGAAACGCGTCTAACAAGTTAGAATGGGATAGGAAATTGCAACACGTTCAACAATGCGGTCTGACCAAAAAGTCATGGATGGTGCGATCAAAGCATATTTTGATTTTAAATACTTAATATTTTTTTTTTTTTTTGCTTTCCATCTGCCCCTATTTTCTGGAATGACCTTTTTCTGCATTTAATGTTAAGAAAACACCCCCCCACCTCCCAAAAAACGAGAATTTTCTGGTTTATTTTGAAAATTAATAGTTGTAATGATTTTAGACAAATGGTTCAGCTCAACGGCATTGTCATCGATTGAAACCAAATTTCATTTTTCTATTTAGTTGCATCAAAAGGTGGAAGTTGAAGCTAAATGTAGTGCCGTACTACCGAAAAGTTCAAGAATTTTGCACAAATTGATCAGTTTGTTAAGTTAAGCGTTTCCCCACTTTCGCCGGACATTTCCCTCCACCACGAAATAAAAACCTATTTTCTATATATTTTTATTTTAGAGAGCCACTAAACCAGCCATAAGCTCGTTGGGTTTCTTTTAAAAGCGGTTCAATTTTATTACTAATTACACATTTTAATTTGTATTTAAAGACGGTAAAAGAAGATTTATTGTTGTACTGGCCTTCACAGTTAACATCTTGCGTGAAAATTTGGAGTCATAGTTTAAAACAGGCGTAGTCTTTTTCAAAATTATAAGTATATATTTTTTATTATACATACTTGTTTCTATTAATTATTAGTTAATCATAAGTAAATTTTTTCCGGGGCGAAAATGAGTTAAATGAATATATTCTGATTGAAAGTATGAAAATAAATTACTTTACGATATCAATTGATATATATTTTATTTCTTTACATTAAAAGAGAAATTTCTTTCATAAAATTTACTTTGAATACAAAATTAATAATTAGTATTAAAGATGGCAAAAGAAGGTTTATTGTTCCACGGGCCTTCATAATTAACACATTGCGTGAATATTTGGAGTAACAGCTTAAAAGAGGTGTAGACTTTTTCAAAATAAGTATATACTTTTTATTATACATACTTGTTTCTTCCTCGCATTTATTTCAGAATATGTAACGACAACAAATCAGCGTGCATCAATTTATTTATTTACCATCAAGTCATGTGACCCATATCGCCACTTCAACTTTTAAGTAATTGTTTATAAAATAAGTTCTAATGTAGTGTAGTGAATTGTATGACTATATGCTGTGTTATGCACATTTAAATTAATTTAATGATCCTGTTATAATGTATTATGAATGTTTATTATTTTCCATACACATAATATTTGGAATATAATATGCAAGTATTTGTTTATAGACGCAGATTGATATAAGAATGTGTATCGAAAACCAAATACTGGATTTCCTATTAAAATGAAGTAAAATAGCCCTTACAAAATAATTGAATTTTATATGTAATTTTAAGTATCATTTAACCTGTACCTCTGGAACATACACACATACATACATATATTATGTATCATTTAACCTGTACCTCGGGAACATACACACATACATACATATATTATGTATCATTTAACCTGTACCTCGGGAACGCACACACGTACATACATACAATTTACAATATTAGAGTTTTAGTATTATATAGATATCACCCCCTCCAAACACGCACATTGACCCGTGGATGCTTTGTGGGGGGGGGGTCATAATTTCTTATTTAACTCTTCATTTGTTCGACTGACTTTAATCAAATCAACCCCATCGGACTCGGCACGTGTCTTCATTTGGTCATTATCTGACCAAAGTTGGAGCGTTTATCAGATCATCGTCAGCAGAGGGATAACGACCACGTGCAAAACTACACAAAAAAAGAAAGAAAAAAAAAACAAACCAAAAAGAAAAACAAACAAACAAAAAAAAACAGTAATAGGCTTATTAGTGCGAGTTTGGAAGTCAGAGATCCACCGGGGTCAGGGAGATGAATAAGTTTTGAACTTGTGTTCTAAAAACTCTCATTCGTCAACGCCCATTTGCCGACCGTGTAAGCTTTTACATGGGGTTAAATACACGCGACTACGTTGTGGAAGTTTTGAATATTGGATCTTTTAAATAAGATTCTTTGTTGAGGAAGAAACACGCTATTGATATCACACACATTTATTATTAATATAAAATTCATATTTAGTGAGTATATATACCTGTTAGGAAACAGTGGAATTAATGTCTACCAGCTTACATATTGAAAGTCTTAATAAGGAGAAACCTGCTTCCTAAAAGTAATGAAACCTATATTCCCAGCAATCCCACTTTAATACGTTTCTTTGAATAAGTCTGACAAGGTGCTTTTTATAATGTTTTTCTTGACAAACATCTTGTTTTCTGGAATTAATCACACGCACACACACACACACACACCCACGCACGCACGCACACACACACACGCACACACACACACACACATATATATATATATATATATATAAGTAAAAGACAACAGGAAAACTGTATTATTAGACGACGCGTTTCGTCCAGTGTGGACTTTTTCAAGGTAAAAACGAAATGAAAGTACTACCGAGAATTTTCCTTCTGAATAAGTTATTTTCTTTTTTCAAGAGTGCCGCCATTGTATATTATCCAGATATTAATCTACGCCTAGGCTTTTTTCCTATTTCACCTTTCCTAACAGAATTACTACTCTCCCAAGCAAACGTACACAACTGTATCAAGAAATCAAGAGAAAATGGTTGAACCCGTCAGCACAACAATAAAAACAATATCTTCACACGTGACAGTAATTGACGTAATTTTCAGTCAACAATATGAATACAATAGCGTTTTCTAAATTTTACTAGTTGCTAAGGACATTCTGTTTTGTTGCTAATAGTTACGTTGTTTTAATAAATTCATTTCGTTTTTACCTTGAAAATGTTCACAAACAAAACCCCTCGGCTAATAATACAGTCTTCTTATTGTCTTTTACTTTTATGCATATTGTCTTTTTCTACAGGTTAACTCTGAGAATTTTTTTATATATATATATATATATATATATATATATATATATATATATATATATGTATGTATATAAAATTAAAACGAAATACTTCTCGTCTCATTGAAAAAAGACACAGGCGTGTCCGAAAATTCTGACTTTAAAATCTTTCTTTCCTGGTTCAAATTAGTGAAAAAGGCCTACAATTATATAATAAATATCATCAATCTTATCGCCAATATTGTTATCATTTTTTCTATTTTTATTCCTCAAATTTCATTAATCGGCCTATCATATCGCGTGCACCCACACACACACACACACACACACACACACACATATATATATATATATATATATATATATATATATATATATATATATATATAGCGAGAGAGTGAGATAGATGATTGATTCTTATTTTACGGTTTATCAACGCTTTGGACGTTAGTTAAAAGCAGAAAATATTTTTTAGATTGTAAGAATCTTATTTTTTTTTTTTAATTTTTTTAAACTAATGATGATTTAGTGATACAAGTCTTACTAATTAATATTCATCCTGCCGGCTATTGTCCCGTCGATTTGTTTTTTAAAAAAATCATTAAGACACGATTTTTTTTAGTTAAGAAAAATACCATTTCTTTCTCTTACGAAACAGTTGACCAACAATTCCTGACGCTAAAATGTACAAATAACGCCAAAAAAATCCTATCAAAAAAAGTTGTAAAAATCTTTCTAATAATAAAATCCCATTTGAGAAATTCATAAATCTTTCCATTTTTTTAAATCTTCAATGTGTTTCTTATTCGTTTTGTTTTACTACAAATAACAAGAAGGATATTCAGAGACATTTTTTCTCTATTTTTAATGTTTAAGTTTATATATATATATATATTATAAATTAATTGATTTAAAATATGGTTATTTTCGCTACACAGTTCCAACCATGTTTCAAAAATAGACGCTAAAAACCCCTAATTTTATTTTTGCAAATAAATTAAAATACACTAAAATCACGTTTCCATGGTTACAGAATATTCTACTCAAATTGAACACGGGGTGTCTAGATTTTCCTTATGACAGTATCATTGTATCAGTTATTAATTTCCAAAAAGGGGTGAAATGTATTGGAACTGAAACCTGACGTTTTAATGGATGTAAATTTTAAAAAAAAAGTATTTAAAAAAAAACTGTGTATTTCCGGTAAATTTTAAAATTCGCTTGAAGATGAAATGGAACTAATGCTTTTAATTTATTTGCAAAAATAAAATTAGGGTTTTAGCGTCTATTTTGAAACATGGTTGAATTGTAGTGAAAAATAACCATATTTTAAATCAATTAATTTATAATATTAATGCTCTGTAAATTTACATTGAGCAATATTTTGTAAAAATAAAATATCTATAAGAACACCGGATTTTATATCTTACTGTTCTTTCTTTTTTTTATATATATATATATATATATATATATATATATATATATATATATATATATAAAGAGACATTCATTTATGCTATCAGGGCCTTGTAATGAGTAGAACTTTCGCCACCTTAAAAGCATTGAATTCTCCAATTGCTAACATTTATTGTTACTGATACCAAGCGTCTCGCCCCCACCAAAAAAAATTTAAGCGTGTTTTTTTCATTACCCTTACACAGCACCATTCCCCCGGTGACATAATGTTATATAATGGCACCGTTCAGTCGATGATGCATGGCCTACAGATTGTTGAAACTTTCGATAAGAAGAACAAAAATGGCGCCAAGATTTCGAACGGTCTTTACTTCCTTATGACACCATTTCTGCACTGATCCGTAAGGAATGCTATCAAAGCAACTACCATAGCTATTTTCTATACAGGGCATCCCCCAAAAGTTGACATCATTTTGCAGGCCAATAATTTTGGCAATTCTTGTTGAAATAACCTCAAATTTTTACAGAATGTATAGAAACATCAAGATTTTATATTTAATGGCAGAGGACAGTACGTGCTTATCTCAGTGAGAATCTGCCAGAGAGATGGATTGGGTGTGGTGGCGACGAAGACAATTTTCTGATGAAATGGCCGCCGCGGTCACCGGACCTGTCCCCGTGTGATTTCTTTTTGTGGGAATATGTGAAGGGACTGGTCTGTTCTCCACTTCCTGCTAGCATTAATGAACTCGAGCAGAGAATCACTTCCGCACTGGATAATGTTACTGGAGACATGCTACAGTGTGTTTGGCAGAGGAGGTGCATATATTGAACACTTATGAAATCGGTCCCAGAATAAACTTATGATGTTCAACACCTAAGCTGTTCAATTTCATTGAGATAGACTTCGTAGCTTTTCAAGATAATTGCTTTTAAAAATGATATCAAATTTTTGAGGTCACCCTGGATATACGATGTGGATTTCAGATTATAATATCCGAATTTATGAGAATATTTTTATAACTTGTTTGCTTGTATGAGAATTTATTATACAACTGAAGTCTTGTTTATGATATTGTAAATAAATATAAAATGATTATTGATATTTCTTAATTTCAGATGTGTATAAATCTTGGTATGTGTCAAGCGATAGATACGGGGTCTCAATAAAGAAATAATTTAGTCATTGAATGACGGAAAGTAAATAATGAACAAAAATCATAAAATAATAATAAAAAAGATTGAAAATATTGGCAAGACACGAAGAAGAAAAAAAAAGATGGTTTTAGGAATGTCATAAAAAGATATTTAAGAAAATTAAAAGAATATTAAACAAGAAAATGAATTGACTATCAAGAATATATATCGATTTCAGCGTGTTTGGCAAGATCTTTACTACCGACTTGACGTGTGCCGTATCACAGGCGGTGCACATATTAAACACTTATGAAATCGATCCCATAATAAACTTATGATGTTCAACAACTAAACTGTTCAATTTCATTGAGCTAGACTTAGTACTTTTCAAGATAATTGTTTTTAAAATGATGTCAAATTTTGAGGACACCCCTCTCTCTCTCTCTCTCTCTCTCTCTCTATATATATATATATATATATATATATATATATATATATATATATATATATATATATATATATATATATATATATATATATATATATATATATATATATATATATATATATATATATATATATATATATATATATATATATATATATATATATATATATATATATATATGTGCCACCTAGATGAGTGACTGCTTGGGAATACTATGTATTGGGTGTGTGGGTGGTTTAATAGTTAATGACTCGCAGTTGTTAATCGGAGAGCCAATTTCAATTCCGTTGGGTCCGTCATATTCACCTACGCACAATTACTCTTGGGAAAGGTATGAATCCAACTCTTATCCCCCATCTATAGGTTAATTAGTAAAACTAAACAATTATTTTCTAAAAAAAATCCTTTCAAAAAAAAAATATTTTCTAGATTTAAATAACCTGCAATCTAATCAATCCATATTTGCAATCTTTGGAAGAACGTTTTCTTGAGCAAATGAAAGTTAAATCAACTAATATATATATATATATATATATATATATATATATATATATATATAGAGAGAGAGAGAGAGAGAGAGAGAGAAAGAAAATGGATCGATTTTTTATTAATTAATCAAACATATTTTTTTTTACTTATACGTATTTGAGTAGATGCGTCGTTTTTTTTTTTTTTTTTATTATTATTATTATTAAACAGTTTTTTTTATTTATTTTCGTCTACCGGCGTGAATATCCGAGAAATCTTATTAAAGTGAAGATGCGTCCTCCGGCGGGATTCAAATTGCGTCCCCGACCCCAAGCAGGAGAAACTGTCGTGATTCGGTTTTCGTGGCCGAGTTGGTCTAAAGTACGTTGGATATCAACAGTTCTTTCTTCTTGATGAGCACAGGTGCGAATCCTACCGGAATCAGCATCTTTTCTTTAATAAGATATCTTTAATATTCCAGTGGGTAGACGAAAATTAATAAATATGCTGTTTAATAAAAAGAGCCTATACTCAAATATGGGTATCTGCTAAAAGTATATATTTTTATATATCAAGGAAAATTTTAGGGAAATCTATTACAGAGTGGAAAAAAGTTTTCGTGTGATGCATTTCGGTGTTAATCGGACTTTATTTTCATTGGATACCCATATTTAAGTAGACGCCCCGTTTATTTATTAAACAGTATATTTATTTATTTTCGTTTACCGACGTGAATATTCGAGAAACCTTATTAGAGAAGAATATGGGCTCCCTGACAGGATTCGAACCTGCGTTCCGTTCTGGGAACCGCTATTAGATCTGACGTGTTTTTCTCTATTTTTGTTTACGTTAGGATAAGAAACGAAGCAGATATATCTATTTCAAGAATCACAGAAAAAATCTGCGTTTACAAGCATTTTTCAACTTTGCTTCGTCATCGACGCACCCAGTCAGGTCTAATGACGGTTTCTCCTCGGATAACGAAGGTTTATCTCCTGTCACGAAAATCACTTTTACCTCAACGGCCATAGACTTTATTTCCGAGCGATAAAGTCGCAGCTGTATTGGCTATAATGCAAACGAAATGATAAATAAATTTGGGTATACAAAGACAGACATACAGACAGACAGACAGATAGATAGATAGATAGATAGATAGATAGATAGATAGATAGATAGATATGAACAGACCAAGATAGACAGATAGATATGAACAGACTAATAGATAGATAGATAGATAGATAGATAGATAGATAGATAGATGTGAACGGTTTGAGGTCGTGACATATTTGCTACATAAACAGATTGATCTACAGATTCGTAGTTGTAACTATTATGTAAGAAACGCAATTTGATCTTTTAAAATCTAATCCCAAAACCTGAGTTCAACTTATATGATAAGAATAAATATCGTATGTCATGTACATCATAACTTAAAAACTTCACAGTAAAAATTGACGCGTAAAGATGGGATACATAAAAAACGATATGATGTGTGAAGTTGCCATAGCTGAAAAAAAGACTAAATTGTTATACTACAAAAACTCAATATTGTCAATAAAAACTGTTGGGTATGTATATTATTTCAAACAAGACGACGCCTCTTCCAAAAATCTTAATACACGTTAAAAGAACTCAGAAGATCAGCTTAGGTAGGTTAAATTTTTCTCACTCTTTTTCGAACTTTAATTTTTATCTTTTAAATATTTCAAACGAAGGCGTCCATATTGATTTTTCTTTCAGGTTCCGATTCTTAGTTTTTGTTTTAGTATTTATTTTTCAAGGACTTATATATAAAAGTGGAAACTTCAATGTAATTTACCTCCGCACACAAATAAAAATCAACAATTTAAAAAAGAGGGATACAAGCACAAAGGAAAGTATTTTTTTCTTTAACATTTTGAAGAGAGACTGCTTGAAGAATATATATTCTCTTTTACATCAATGCCAAAGGTTTTAATAAGGGCTAATAATTGGAGAATATTGAAAGATGTTTAAAATCGACCTGTTTGTAGTGATAGCAGCAAATAAATCACTAAATAACCTTTAAACCTTAGCCTAGACTATTTAGGAGTATAAAAGCAAAATAATATATAATTTATAATTAAAGAAAGATTAAAACTTAAGTGATAAAAATACTTTAAAATATGGATAAGAATGATAATTAACAATAACGAAAGAAGAAAAGATTATAACAGAAATAGTTAATTAAATACAGAATCCACCCATGATGCACCAGAACAGGCATTTTGACGTCAATAGAAAAAAAAATCATTTTTTTTCTCTCTTCATCTTCGACGGCCAAAGCTGGAAGATGTCTGGGTCAGTTCATGAGAGAACATGTTATTTATTACCAACAGATACACACAAACTTTTTATCTCTGTATACGTATATGTACTTTAAAATATACAATCATTTCTTTGAAATGAATACTAAAGTATTTTGTTATTTTTGTCTATACTTATTGTGTTGTATTTTGTGTATGATTTCTTGGTGATTTTATAATTCTGTTGCGGGCCGATGATGTCTTTTTAAACCCCAGACAAAATTGCATATATATATAAAAGGAAGTATATTCAGACAAGGCCAATGTATTACCAAGATTACCTACATGTTCTTACGACTCCCCAACCCGAAAAGACAATGACATTTTATAGTGATAGTACACACAAAGTAAACAATACTTTTAGATGCAAATATTAACCGATTTTGCTTAAAATCTAAAAATAATATTTCAGTTAGTACAAAAATAATTACCATAAAATATTTTTAAAATTATATAAATGTTTATAAATCATATAAGTATTTATATATGTTTCATAGCTTTTTTTTTTTTTTTTTTTTGGGTGTCAAAATTTTCTCCATAAATATGAAAGATAGCGTGTTCTAAAGCAATATCTTTTATAATGATATTGTCGAGAGAGGACACTTATACTTAACAACAGATAGAGATAGTTGAAATTTCTAGGTTACATAAAGAGGAAAGAGGGCTTAGAAAAATTTGACACTCACGGGACATATTAAACTATAAATGGACAAAAGAAAGCGGCTCATAACCTATTTAATGAGCTTCGGTAGTTGGTTGACAGAACAGGATTAGTAGAAATAACAAAAAGACAAACTTTACTAAGAGCTACAAAAAACAGGAAGTTGTGGAGAGATATGCTCGCCAACATCTTGAAGGGTCACCAAATATGTTGAGAAAATATTTCGTCAGCTGCATACTGTGATATGGTTAACAGATCGGTAACTGAATAATGAACAATTCAGCATCCCATTTGTAAATTGCTTATCATTCACAAAATATAGCATGATGGGTAAAAACACAGTTTATTCTAATCCAGATAATCTTATCTCTTTTTAGATGACCCATGGTGCTATAAGGAAATTGAAAATGTGTTACATAGCTTGGATTTAAAGTGGTTCGAGTCAAAATGAGCAAACATGATTAACATTTGTCGATGAGATTATGAAGAGCCTCGCTTTGAAAAAAAAAATAATTCTTGATAAGTAGTTTCTTATAAGTAGTTTTCGTTTCGAACGTAGGACAAGAAAAGACACGAGAATCTGATTTCGTTCAGGCAAACTGTAATAAGAAAACTCACTGCTCGTTATTTATAGACGGGAAGGAGAAGAGATGAAGAACAAGGCAAGACTGATATATCAGATTTTACGTTAGTCATTAAATTATGCTATAAGATAAAACATGACAGCGTAAAAGCATCCTTGTCAGTGGTAGCGTGGCCGAGCGGTCTAAGGCGCTGGTTTAAGGCACCAGTCTCTTCGGAGGCGTGGGTTCGAATCCCACCGCTGCCAGCTGTTTGTTAATATTTTTTACATATTTATACAATGAAAAACAGGATTTCTTGTTTACTGATACAGACTTAAGAGTTGAAAAGACAAAAACAACATAAAGCATATAGGAAGAGATGCATACACGTACGTGTGTATTTTTAAAATTTCTATTTTCTTGAATTTATTTTCACATATTTACTAAAAAGAGTAAATAAAAGCGTAACTTAAAAAAATGAATATTATTAAATTAACAAAGTAAAGTTATAAGAAGAATATACAATTATTTGACAAAAAGTTTAGTATTTTATTCAAATATTAGATTGCATGTATGTCCGGTTGCAAAATAAATATACAGACTCAGTATCACCTTAAAGGACAGTTGTTTGTATGTGTGTGTATTTCTTATTAATATTTTTTGGCCATATGGAAAATAATTGTTTTTTTTTATTCAATCTTTAAAAACTTCATTGTTTTTGGGGGTTGTAGCTAACATAAAAAAGTAAATAATTAAGTTTTATTAAACTAAAGCAAACAAAAAAAAGCGAGCCTTATTTTTTCGAAAATTAATTTAAATAAAATATAGTAAATTCGTAAGCAATGTCTGTGTTGCAGACCCGGCAGCGTGCAGTGCTGGTTTATTACTAAGTGGCCTTGTGCCAGACACCACACTAAACTACCGAGTCTACAAGCAAAGTAAAAAATAAGTAAAAATATGCGTGAATGAACAGTGAGAGGAAAGGGGTCAATCAACAAGTGCATAAAATAAAATATATTATGATAGCCGGAATAAAAATGCCAAAGACATCTGTTTATAAAAACATGAGTAAACTTTAATCAAACAGTAACACGTAACTCATCCCAAGGTCGGGATCAATGAAAAATGTTCCGCGCCAAAATAGAAATACAAGATGGCCAAAGGCGGGAAAAGAAAGTTTTATACAGTTCCGGAAAAAGAATGTGCGCACAGATAGAAAGGAGTACTCACTGTGGATATTTTAAGTTGTTGATCATGCATATTTTTAATGTACAGGTTCAAAGTTATAAAGAATGTTCGGTAAATATTGAATTGACCGCTGGTAAATGTTCTGGACTGCTGTGGGCATCTAGCCGAGGGAGAGACGAAGCATGGTCTTGTAGAATGGTTTACGGCGAGCCCAAAGAGAAAGACGAAAAATGTTTTCGTTCAAAGGTAATATTGAATTGGCCGCTGGTAAATGTTCTGGACTGCTGTGGGCATCTAGCCGAGGGAGAGACGAAGCATGGTCTTGTAGAATGGTTTACGGCGAGCCCAAAGAGAAAGACGAAAAATGTTTTCGTTCAGGGGGTAACTATCCCTGCCTGTATTATTTGGTTCGAAGCCAGGGGTAAGTTTAAGTCACCTGTTGAACACGAAGTTTCTATCTAAAAAACGTCTTCTGGTAGAAAACGGAGAAAAGGTCCTGACCTGTGATTAGCAATTTGTTCGTTCAGTGGGGGACATCCCTGCCTGTAAGGCCCTGACGAGGGATAAAAATACGCCATTAGTTGCATACGAACTTTTGCTCGCGACAGTGTCGCGTATCTCTAAAACGTCTTCCAGTAGAAAACGGAGAAAAAGGTCCGACCTGTTGGCAGCTTCAAAAAGGAGAAAAAAGTCTTGGTAGAGGGTGCAGTCGACATTGTAAAAAAAATAAGATAATGGGTTAAGTGCACGGAATAAATGAGTTGCCCATCCAAAGCTAAGAGGCAAACTGGATTGCAAACGTTCTTGTTTTGAAACGCCGAAAAACGCGCGGGAAAAATTCAAAAGTCTAATTTGCATAAGTAGTAGCAGCTCGTCTTGACTGCTGACCAAAAACAGTTACTACTGTATTAGACTAAAAGAGACAGAAAGGGGTGTCAAACGCGCGCACACACGCATGAGTGTAAAAAAAAAAGGAAACTCGCGCGCGCGTAAAATTATAAATGGAATTAATGTTAATTCCATATAGCCTTTCCCGGATTAAATGTCGGGAGACATTTAACAAATAATCTATAAAAAGTCTCGAGAACTCTCCGGTTTCAGACGTCATGCTGGCTATCATAATTATGCACGTTTAGGTTTTAAAAAAAAAAAAAAATTGACCCGACAGAAAATGACCTGTCTTTCATCCACAACACAAGTTCCTCAAAATCAAATTGGTATGTTACCAATCTTATTGATCAGAAGAATGTCAGCAAGTTCGCCAATCTTGCTGCATGTTCATCGTCGGGAGGTCCCAAACTTGTTGCAGACCCGGCAGCGTGCAGTGCTGGTTTATTACTAAGTGGCCTTGTGCCAGAAAAAATAAACTACCGAGCCTACAAGCAAAGTAAAAGATAAAAGTGCGTGAATGAACAACGAAGAAATGTGGTTAATCCAAATGTGCATGATTAAAATATATTAACAAGATAGCCTCCTCGGAATGACTGAAAAGACTGGGTTTCAACAAGAGTAATTTTTATTAAATGCAGGAAAAACAAGTAATTTGTCCCGTGGTAGGGACCAATGAAAAAGTTCCGCGCCAAAATAGAAATACAAGATGGCCAAAGGCAGGGGAAAAGAAAGTTTTATACAGTTCCGGAAAAAGAATGCGCACAGATAGAAAGGAGTACTCACTGTGGATATTTTAAGTTGTAAGTGATCATGCATATTTTTAATGTACAGGTTCAAAGTTATAAAGAATGTTCGGTAATATTGAATTGACCGCTGGTAAATGTTCTGGACTGCTGTGGGCATCTAGCCGAGGGAGAGACGAAGCATGGTCTTGTAGAATGGTTTACGGCGAGCCCAAAGAGAAAGACGAAAAATGTTTTTCGTTCAAAGGTAATATTGAATTGGCCGCTGGTAAATGTTCTGGACTGCTGTGGGCATCTAGCCGAGGAGAGACGAAGCATGGTCTTTGTAGAATGGTTTGCGGCGAGCCCAAAGAGAAAGACGAAAATGTTTTCGTTCAAAGGTAATACTATCCCTGCCTGTATTATTTGGTTCGAAGCCAGGGGTAAGTTTAAGTCACCTGTTGAACACGAAGTTTCTGCCGACGACAGTGTCGTGTGTCTCTAAAACGTCTTCTGGTAGAAAACGGAGAAAAAGGTCCTGACCTGTGATTAGCAATTTGTTCGTTCAGTAGGACATCCTGCCTATACTTATTAGGCCCTGACGAGGGATAAAATACGCCATTAGTTGCATACGAACTTTTGCTCGCGACAGTGTCGCGTATCTCTAAAACGTCTTCCAGTAGAAAACGGAGAAAAAGGTCCGACCTGTTGGCAGCTTCAAAAGGAGAAAAAGTCTTGGTAGAGGGTGCAGTCGACATTGTAAAAAAAATAAGATATTCCGGCCCGCGTATGGGTTAAGTGCACGGAATAAATGAGTTGCCCATCCAGTCCGGTCGAAAGCTAAGAGGCAAACTGGATTGCAAACGTTAGCAGTTTTGAAACGCCGAAAAACGCGCGGGAAAAATTCAAAAAGTCTAATTTGCATAAGTAGAAGTAGCAGCTCGTCTTGACTGCTGACCAAAAACAGTTACTACTGTATTAGACTAAAAGAGACAGAAAGGGGTGTCAAACGCGCGCACACACGCACGAGTGTAAAACAAAAGGGAGGAAACTCGCGCGCGCGTAAAATTATAAATGGAATTAATGTTAATTCCATATCTGTCTCTGCTAATTTTTAATTACTGAAGTTTTTTTCTTTTCAAATACAAATCTAACTTAAAATTTAAACATAATCGCTCTCTTTCAAAATAGTTAGTAATTAATGTTTAAAAGTAAAACTTTATTTAAAAAAAATCTAAATTCTCCTCCTAAATATATAGTGAATAACTATTTTTCGAAAAAGTAAGGCTCACTACAGCTTTTGCTTGAAAAAATGATTAAATACATTTTAATTTAAGTTTCTTTTCTTTTTTTTTAATTAATAATAATTTGAAAAAAGGTTAATGACTTTTATCTAAGTTTGATTTGTTTGAAAACAACATTAACAGAGTATTTATGTTAGTATTTAATTAAAAAATAAAGTGTCTTTTTGAATAAAAATATGGGGATGCTCACCCACCCCAAGACCCTTTCCAGCGTGGTGTTGGTAGTGTGTTATTTTCCTTAAAACAGAACAAAAAACAAAAAAAAAACAAAAAAAAAACAATAAAATTTATTTTTAAAGACTGAATAAAAATTTATTTTCCATAAGATGGTTGAAAAATATCAATAAATTGTCAATAATAAACTATTTCAAATATATCACAAAATTAAAAAATGGCAGTGGTGGGATTCGAACCCACGCCTCCGAAGAGACTGGTGCCTAAAACCAGCGCCTTAGACCGCTCGGCCACACTACCAACATTCGTGTCTGGCTTATACATATCTTTAATATTCAGGTGAATTTGCTAAAGACAAAATGTCAAATTGTAATCACCTCAAATCTTGTAAATTATTGTGCTTGTAACTGAATTCGATCCATATCAAGTGCTCGTCAAATGTGACCTTATACTTGGCCATAGTATAATCGTATCGGAGTTATTTAAAATAGTGTTCAACTACAAAGGTCGTCCCCCCCCCCCACCAGGTAAGTATCTCTCCCAAGAGGATAGTCTAATCGTTGGTGCCTAAGCTAAGCTAAAATGAAATGCCAAGAGAGCTTGAGCAGTTATATTCCCACAAGTCCGTTTGGGCCTTTCATTTTAAGCTGTCTTGTGTCACATTCCGTTCTAAAAAAATGTGACTTTGTTTCCAACATCGTCAGGTTCAGCAGATGAATTATTTTTTTTAAAAGATACCTCCCCAAGTTTAACAATGATAAAAAAAAAAATGACTGTGAATCCAAAAACTTTCTAAAACTTCTATTTTGATTGGCTAGCAAGAAAGCAAAACACATTTTTCAAACGTTTATGTCAGATTTTTATCTTAAAAGATGATTTTTCAGACATTCGGAAATTTTATTGAATATTTACTTGCTTAGCCATGTTGCACATAAAATATTTGACATTGAGTATATATATATATATATATATATATATATATATATATATATATATATATATATATATATACTCAATGTCAAATATATACAAAAAAGTGTTGGGTCCTGTTTTCGTCCTCAAGCGAGAATTTAAGAATAATCCTAAATCGTTATTCCTAAATTTTCGCTTGTGGACGAAACGGGACCCAACACCTTGATTCAACTTAATTTTAATAATTATATTGATGGTTTCGGCTCTCGTTTTTGAAACATGAGAACTCTTATGTAGCGAAGGAATCATATTTTTTAAATAAAATTTTATAAGCTCTACTTCTGTATGGAGCACTGTTTTCTTAAAAATAAAAACAAAAAATACTAAGGAACTCCGGATTATTTACCTGACGTGTTCCTTCCTATTTTTCTGCGTACTTGCATATATATATATATAATATAAATTTGGTTGAATTGACATCAATCCAACCAAGTATTTAGCTCTATCTCTGATATTGAGCGCTTTCTAATAAGTACCGCGCATATAATATATATATATAATATACATATATATATATATTTATATACAGACACTTTTCACACACACACACACACATATATATATTAAATAAAGCCAGATAATTATAAATTTTAAATAATTGGATTGGCCCAAAACTCGCTGTAAGCGTTATAAAATTCTGGCAGTGTAAAAGAAATGCCAGGATGTAGTCAATAAAATTTTGTTTACTACACTGTCAACATCTAGTTCTTGATAATGACTGCGAAGATCGAAAGTAATTGAACAAAACATAGACTATGGACAGTTCATCCACAATTTTCATTCCGATGTACAACACTTTATTTGAAAATTGCAAAAATGCAATGAATTTATTAAAATTTAACGGAACCAATCTTGTTAAGGTTTAATTTTTGCTGCTGATATATATATATATTATTATATACCTATTATGGAGGTATATATATATATATATATATATATATATATATATATATATATATATATATATATATATATATAACAGTAAATTTAAATTCATTTTTCGTCTCGAAGAGTAAATTTAAATTCTCAATCAGCAAAAGTATTTGTTGTATTTCAAACCGAATGTAAACTGATCTTTTTATCCTACTTATCAATACAATTTCTATACTTTTCTGAAACGGTCCACTTTCATATATATATATATATATATATATATATATATATGAAAATGGACACTGAAATCAAGACTGAGTGGCGACGGTCTGTTTCTTACCTGAACGTAATCTTTAGGCCTTGAAAATTGCGTTCAAGCATGAAACAAACTGTCGCTACTCATTTTGACCTCAGTGTCGATTTTTATATTTACATACGCCCTTTCCCTGATATTAATCATTTTTGCCCATAAATATAACATCTCGTAGAAAAAAAATGTCATTTAATCCTGAACTGGACCAAAACAGAGTGAAATATTTAATCATAACCACCAAGAAATTGCTTGGTGCATCCATGAAGCCCTTTCTTTCCTTCCAAAGATTTTATTACTATTACGAAATTTGAGAACATCCGTAAGGCTGATAACTTTTCAACGCCTCCTCTTATATATGCACTTAAATAAAAGATTTCTGATTATAAAAGGTTACCAAATTATTTCGACAATGAGATTCTCTATGACTAAATGACTAAAAACAGATTTAAAACAAAGAAGAGACCATGACCTATGTTTAAATCGAAATCCGGGTTCAAATTTGATTCAATGTTATCATGACCAATTAAATTTTTCCCATATTGCTAACGCCAGAAATATTAAATTTCCTCCTGTAGACAATGACTAACCAGAAAGTGACCGTGTTGTAGTACAAAGATAAATTCTGTGACTAAAAAAAATTAGAAGTGAATCTTTCTAAAGGTCGAGATTCGTGTTTCAAGTAGACAATCGGTGCTAAACATGTTCAAGTACAACAGTTCCTGGTTTTCCGTGGAAGAAATATTCCAATCCAATTCCATCAGCGGATATATGAAATCACGGATAACGCCCAAAACCATAATGTGGCTTTTCTTACCTATGGAAAATTTTAATTCATAGTTTAATTAAGCCCAATAAAAAATAATTAAGAACGACAATTATTAATTATGCCAATATTCTGTAATAAAATTTATAAGATGGACAGAACATTCGTTCTTACTGGAGATCTTATTAGTAAGCGATTAATAACAATAACTAAAAATATAACAATATAACCTCCATTTTTTTGTAAAAGTCAGGATGAGTGTTTTTTGACATGTTAAAATGGATAGCGGCTCGGATTGAGGAATCGGAGAGACGAGTTCGAATTCCAGTCGAATCCATTACATTCACTTACGTGCTAATACATTTGAGAAATGTATGAATCTTCTTCTTCTTCTTCCCCCCAACTATGGGTAAATAGCAGGACTGATCGGGTTCTATAGCCTTTGCGAGGGACAGTTAAAAAAAAAAAGAGAAAAAAAGTGTATATACTCGCTAATTTATTTACACGTTATTTCCCCTCCCCTCGTTACAAGTATATAAACTTGTTTGTTATTTTAGCGTGTTTCCCCCTTTTTTGCTCTTCATTTTCGTTACTGTTCTTTTCGTTAATTAATGATCCAACGATTGTCTCCTGATGAGATGTTGGTTGAAAGGGCCTTAGAGACTAATAAAATTAAAATCAATAAATTCCTAGTTTTTAAAACTCTATATAAATTTTGTACCTCTTTGTGTATATATATATATATATATATATATATATATATATATATATATATATATATATATATATAACTATCCAATAATATTAAGAATTTAAAATATTTTAAGCATTCTATTTTATCGAATGTTAGGTACTTTGGATTTCTAGTCTTTCTTTGAAAACGCTTGTTGAGGGAATGTAACAAAATTGCTATTAAATTTACTCTAGGTATCTTTCTTATTTTGTGCTAATGCCGAATATTGAGATGCATTTAAAAAATCGACACGTTTACTTACACACACACACACACACACACACACACACACACACACACACAAATCCAAATTCTTTTTAAAATACTGAGGTGCCGTTGAATTGTAATGAGCATTTCCATTTATGATTAGTAAATAAAGTTTTAATTTAATAACAATTTAATACAGAGTTTTGAAAGATTTAAAAGTTTATAAATTATTCTAATTAATTTTTTTTTAAAATGAAAACAATTCTTGTAAAAATTTATGAAATAAACTAAAGACTTTTTATAAAACATGACTTGACATATCTTATGGAGAGTAGTGTAGTGAACAAAACAAGATCTAGATTTAAAAATTCAAATGCTAAGCACTGACTCATTGATTTTGTTAGAAATTAAAAAAGAGTCGAATTTACAAACTTTGTTTAACAAACAATCCTTGTTAATCCAAAACAAAACTCGTGAAATTTACGAATTTTGTTTTGGATTCGCTTGTGCGTCGGTACCTCCAAAGAATTCGGAATACCTAAGGTTTTTTAGAGAAATGTAAACAAACTTATTTTTCGGTTTTGAAAATCCTGCTAAAATAAAATGTACATTTCTGAAACGTAACTTTCGTAAAATTAGCAAATTTAAAGTTAAATTAATCTGTTCTGAAACAAAAATCACTTACTTAACATAAAATTTTCTAAACAAACATTTCTTGTCCTCGAGGTCTTGTTATTTTCACGTCTCCATCGATAATTTGATGGCTGAATGTGTTGACAGGTTTAGTACGGTGCATCAAAAGTGACATAACTTTTTTTTGTTTCTTATAATAATTTAAAATACTATAAAATTTTCTTACATTATTGAGTTACCTCTATCTCTTTCATTATTTAACAGCTAAAAGATAATGATGAATAATTTTATTAATTATTAATATTACATTAAGTTATTACATTTTTAATTTAATAACTGAGATAATAACTAATAAAATTATTATATTAATAATTAAAATATCTCACTCAGTTATTAATTGTTTAAATTGATAAATGAGATAATTTTATTATCTCAGTTTAATTTTAAATTTAATAACTGAGAGTGAGATAAGACCTTTACATGTCAAGGGGATTCCCCAAGGAGGAGACAAGCTTTGAAACACGTGACCTTTTTTTGCGTGTGTGTGAAGCAAAGTTTGTAAATTCGAGTCTTTTTAATTTCAATGAGTAAGTGCTTAGCATTTGAATTTTAAATCTAGATCTTGTTTTGTTCACTACAGTAGCAAACAACTGAAAATATTATAGAATTATTTCAAAAACAATTACATTCGATAGGTTGCTGGTTTTTAAGTCCCTTCGAATTCAGCATCTGCTAATTTTAATTTCTGTAAAAATGTAAACTGTTGAATTTGAAATCTATTCGGAGATTGTTAAAAACTGATTCATTTTTGACGTTTAATGCAAGCTGGATTTATGGAATTACCCGTTATTCGCGGTTTCAGTTACAACCGGTCAACATCAAAAAATCAAAACTAAATATTAGTCAAAAAACGTAAAACGGATGATTATCGAAGTTCTGATACGTCGACCATATGTATGATTATAAATTAGCGCAATATTTGAGGCAATCAAATGTTGAACTCTACGCGAGTACAATGCAAAAGACTCGTTTTGAAAAAATTTGGTTAATCTGAGAGTCAGTAGGACAATTCGTTTGGTGTGATCATTTATTGACATTTTTCGTCTCGGAAGTAGGATAAGTAAGCAAATGAAAATATCGTATAAATCTCGTTATCGCAAGCAGAAAAGAAAGAAGAAAAAAAAAACGCCACAAATTATTATTTAAAGACAGCAGAAAATGAGAGAAAAAACTAATGCAATAGAAACAAATCAGTTTTTTTAAAAAAATATTAAATTATGTTATGAGATAGCCCTTATCATCTTCGGTAGCGTGGCCGAGCGGTCTAAGGCGCTGGTTTCAGGCACCAGTCTCTTCGGAGGCGTGGGTTCGAATCCCACCGCTGCCATTATTTTCTTTCGGAATACTGAAAAAATCTTAAGTGCCTTCGCCTTTAAATTCAAACGCCTTCACAAAGCAGTAAATGGCGGAATAATATTTGTGAATCGAGGTTACAATTCCAAAATAATTTATAGCGCATAACAAAAGCAGTATGTAAAAATGTCGGAAGAAAAAAAAATATTCACTTCGAGTCGAATTTCAATTACGAAATAATTTATGCCATTTTCTATTGTATATTTTTTTTTTTTTTTGTAAATTTTTGCCATTTTTTTTTTCTTTCGAAATATTGATTTACGCTTAAATGTTCTGTGCTTTAAATTTCAACGCCTACAAAAAAAATAATAAATGCCAGAATAATATGAAACATTCACTCTGAGTTGGAATAATTACGAAATAATTTAGAATTGTTTATTTTACGTCTTTTTTATTTGCTGATAGTCCGAACATTTTTATACCGGCATTCTGCGGTCCGACAATTCACAAGGTGCACATAATGAGCAAAGAGTGCATGGAAAATCTGATGCGTACAAGGCAGATTGATGGGCAAGTCGGGTACAGAGGAAAACAGAACAACAACGTTACTTCCCAACGTGTTTCCGATTCGGAGTCAATATTTCATTTCAAAACAAAAACAAGAACAGCAATTTAGGATTCGAACACACGCCTCCGAAAAGAATAGTGCCTTACACCAGAGCCTTAGACTGCTCGGCTACGGTACCAAAAGGAGCCCGTCCTGGGTATGACGATAAACTGCATCCGCGTCCTGGGTAAAACGATAAACTACGTCCAACAGCAAAGGCTTCTGATCAGGTTTTGAGGAGTGTGGAACCACCTCTTAATTGCTGGTGTTCCCAGGTACACTCTGGCCCGGCGTGGTAGCATCTGTTAGGGTCCCAGCTGAGGTAAAAAGCATTATAAAAGTGTAAAAATAGTTTTTTTTTTACCAGAAATATTTTGACATTTTTGAAGAAAAAAACTATTTCCAGCTGTACGTTTTTGAGAAAAAAAATATTAACAGAAATAGATTTTTGACAAAACAAAAATATTACCAGGAAAAAAATGACGGCATTAAATGAGGTGTTGATATGCTGTAAAACAAACCAAACCAAAACGAAAGGAGCAGCAATAACCCGTTTATATCTATATTGAAAAAAAATCCAAATCGGAATTTTCTTATTTGAATTATTAGCATTCCCTTGTTCTTTCCTGTCGTGGATTCAATTTTTAATATTTTTCAGATAACACAGAAAAACATATTGGCCCATGGCGTACCATATTTTTTCTGGATTCTCAATAAGGTGGAGTGGAGTATGAACATGGATAACGGAGATGGCGGGCCAAGATTGAATTTATTTAAGGCTCTCTGGAGGCATTGGAATTTAAAGGCGAAAACATTTCAGACTCGTTCAGTATTTCGAAAGAAATAAAATACATGGCAGCGGTGGGATTCGAACCCACGCCTCCGAAGAGACTGGTGCCTTAAACCAGCGCCTTAGACCGCTCGGCCACGCTACCTTAATTAATAAGCACAAACTAGCTGTACATATTTAGCTTATAACGTAATTTAATATTTGCTAAAAAACTGATTTACTTCTTTTCCATTGCTTCTCTCATTATCTCGTCTTCTGCTGTCTATAAATAACAATCGGTGAGTTTTCTTATTTGTGTTTTCATTATCCACATTCTTAACTGTTTTCTTCTCTTATATTCGAGAGAAAAAAAGGCAGTATGTGAGAGACACAAAAGTGTTACTCTCTTCACACAGTGATAATTGAAAATCTTTTTTTCTTATTTCAAAGCTATGCCAACGATTAAATTACGTTATGATCTAAATAGATACAGTTTGTTGCGCTTATTGTTGTCGGTAGCGTGGCCGAGCGGTCTAAGGCGCTGGTTTAAGGCACCAGTCTCTTCGGAGGCGTGGGTTCGAATCCCACCGCTGCCATTATTTTCTTTCGGAATACTGAAAAAGTCTTAAGTGCCTTCGCCTTTAAATTCAAACGCCTACACAAAGCAGTAAATGTCGGAATAATATTTGTGAATCGAGGTTACAATTACAAAATAATTTATAGCGCATAACAAAAGCAGTAAAAATGTCGGAAGAAAAAGAAATATTCACTTCGAGTCGAATTTCAATTACGAAATAATTTATGCCATTTTCTATTGTATATATATATTTTTTTTTTTTTGCAAATCTTTGATAGTCCAAACTATTTAATCCGGAATTCTGCGGTCCGACAATTCCCAAGGTCCGGTTTATAAATAAAAACATAAATAAAAATAAAACTTATCCTTAACATCAGAAAGACACAGTTGAAAATTCTGGTGTACATACTGAGGAAAGAGGGCATGGAAAATCTGATACTCTCAGGGCAGATTGAGGGCAATGGATAAAGAGTAAAACAGCACATGACATAATTGATGAGATTAAGTAAATGGATGGCGGAACAGAGTTTAGGAGAAATAATTTATTAGAACCACAGTAAATTGTGTAGAGCCATTATCGCCTAAGTCCTGAGCAGATAAGGCACATAATGAAGAACGAGATATATTCAAGCACATATTTAAAATATATATATATATATATATATATATATATATATATATATATATATATATATATATATATAATATAATAATATATAAGTGACATACCACTTAACTGATTACTGTTACCTTTAACATCCCGACTCCAGTGTTTGGTAGGAGGACCTATCCGTCCACTCTTCAGGTGATATCAGCAATTTACTGCTTATATTTTTCGATTTTTCTTTTTTATGCAGTTATCATTGGTGTAAATTGGTTTCTGTATTGTTTGTGTTCGTGTGTGCGTTTCTACCCGTCTGCGCGGTGTGCCTACGTGTAGGGTGCCCTGATCATTTCTTCTTTTTTTTTCTTTCACTTTACACTCGCTCCTTAGCTTTTTCTCCTCCCTACCCCTTTTCTTCTTTTCTTTTAATGTCGCCATTTGTGTCCAATTATTATGATCTTTAGACCTGCAAGCGTTTGGAACTTTTGAGCGTTCTAGTTTTTTGCTTTAGGAAAGCTGTATTTCGTTTTTTGCATAAATAATTGATATTAATGTTTACATAATAAATATTTTATACGCACACACACATAATGCTTAAGTGATTAATCTCTCACCCTCTCTCTCTCACCCTCTCTCTCTCTCCCTCTCTCTCTCTCTCTATATATATATATATATATATACAGACATACACTTACACACATATTCATATATATTCACTAGACTATTATTTTCTTTTCTTATTTTGTTAGGTGGTATCTTAAGTATTAATTGTAGGAGATTAGGTTTATAATAAAATTTTTATTTATTATTGTTTGAATTTATGTGCATATGTTTGTATGCATACGCAAGCGCGTACGTTCATTCATGTAAGTATATAGCTATACGCACATGCACACCTATAAACATATAAACGCGCGGATATCGGCACATGTCTGTACTTTGTTATTACTAAAATAGTGCATAATGGTTTAGTTATTTTTTCTATTTTTATGTTATTAATTATAGTTGGTTGTCTATCTATATCCCAGTTTGCTCACATCTATTTATTGTATTGTGGCCAAGATAATTATGATTGTATCTCTAGGAAATGAAATGTATGGCAGTTTAGGTAAAAGTGTGAATTTCGAGAAAAGTCCTTATTACTTGGGAGCATGGCAGAATACACACTCACATTCAGGGCCGGATTTAGATGAAGAGAGGCCTTAGTCTATTCCACTTGTGTGGACCCTTCAAATCCCCCGTTTTCACGAAGAGAGAAAAATGGAAGAGTGTTGAATTAAAACGATTTGAGTAAAGTCGAGGATGATGACAGGTTTTTAAAGTTACTGAAGGGTTATTTAGGGTCTACGTGTGTAAGAAAGGCCTATGACAGTATCAAAAATATTATACACCTTGGCTGGAGGCCCCCTAGATTCTGAGGCCTGAGGCTTCAATCTGCTGAGCCTATAGATAACTACGGCACTGCATCTCCATATAGACATTGTATCATTGTAGCGTAATCACTTCCTGAGATTTTTTAGCTTTCATTTCCTGAAGACAAATAATTATTTCAAAGATTGCAAATACAGATTGATATTGATAAACGAATAGTTTTTCTAATAATCATAATATCGACTTCATGCGTCTGGTAGCGTAACCGAGCGATCTAAGACGTTGGTTTTATTCGATCCATGGGTTCGAAACCCACCGCTGTCTTTTTTTTTTTTTTTAAATAGAAAGTATCTGTTTTTAATATTCGGATCAGAATAATTTCGAAAATATTACCGTCATCTATTGGCGAGGATCCCTGCAAGTCCGCCTTACCTGTGGTTGTTTAGTCGGATCTGTTTGGATCTGATACTTAAGATAGCAGTAAATGCGAGTGACATCTGCATAAATATCTTGTAAGGTACTGATTAACTCAGGAAGATCATTGAAGAATAATGTTCCGAAATCATCTTCTTGCTGCAAGTAGAAATGTCAAATTACTCGAATGAATGAGTAAATAAAAAAAGGCCCCACGTTGGCTTTGCTCTGACCTATTGTAAGAACAAATTTTCTATCAATCACATGAATTTTATTACAATAGATTGCTGTATTTGTTCCATTTTATTATCAGCTGTTGTTCATAATCTCTTTTATTATTGTTATTCGCAAAAATTTTACAGAATAATCAATTTTATCCTCTATAGTTTTGAAAATCGGTAGCACCCCACGGAAAGCAGTAAAGACCGTCAAACACAAGGGGCTGTAAGATGTGGAAGAATTAGGAACATAAACATTAATAATGAGTTGGAAGAGGAAAGAATAATCAGGAGGAAAGTAGATAGCGATTGACACTGCATTTTTTGCAGATTAAAGTTGGCTTGAAAGCGATAAGCTGGAAGGGAGTTCCACAAATGAGAGGTGCGATAAAATATACTGTAAGCATAGAACTTACGTTTACATCTAGCTAGCTCAACTCTAAATTGATGAGATCTCGATGCCATTCTAGTACTGCGCTTAAATTCAATGAGTCTAGATATCACAACGAAGAGCTTAATTGCCATGAAAGTATTTATAGAAATTTATCTTTCAAATATTTTTAACAACGAGAATAATAAAAGAAATTGTTCTCATATATTTAATGATGATTTTATACTTTTAATTCTTTTCTTATTTATTGTTTTGTTTCTATTATTGTCATTTAAAATAACATCTGATGACGGTCTGTTTAACCCCGACATCTTGTGTATATGTCTATCTCTCTGTTGAAAAAATGTAGCCTCAGGTTCGATCCGGAATTTTCTCATTTGAATTATAGCATTCCCTTCTTTCGTATTGTGAATTCACATTTAAATATTTCTCTGATAACACAGAGAAACAACATTGGTCCCTGGCTTATATTTTTTTTTTTTATTCTTAAGAAAGTATCAACATGGATGACGGAGATGGTGGACTATGATCGAATTTATTTAAGGCATTTCCCTTCGCATTAAAAGCCTTAGAAAGGGTTTAAATTCTACTTTCTTGCCTTCTGTTTTATCAATATCTTCTTAACACTGGCATGACAAGATATGGTTGTTGAAGTAATTGAGTGACTAAAGAATAATTTCAGCATTCCATTTGACCAGTGCTTATCGTTCCCCCAAAAATAAAATCCATGTATAAAGTTTTCAGTTTTATTTTCATTCTTTGAAGATTTTTTAGTCATTAAACTTGACGCTCCTCTCATGAAAAGTAAAATGTACCCGCTAGCTTCTATTTCGGGTTGCTCGGGTGGGTATAAATAGACAACATATACAATAAAAATTAGCGCAAAAAAAAAAAAAAAAATCACAAAAGTCACTGATTGTTATTTATAGATGGTAGAGAGAAGAAGATAAAGAAAAACACTAAAATAAAGAAATGTATCAGTCTTCGTAGGAGTTATGCTATAACATAAAATGTCAAAGATAACGTTCAGGTTTCGGTAGCGTGGCCGAGCGGTCTAAGGCGCTGGTTTAAGGCACCAGTCTCTTCGGAGGCGTGGGTTCGAATCCCACCGCTGCCATTTTTGTCTATCTTTTGAAATACTGAAATAAAATGCTGACTTTGAATTGAAAATACAGTGTGAAGTAACATTTATCTGTTTCAATTAATCACTAGCTCATATAGTTAATATTGGTGTAACGTTTGAGGCAATCACAGTTGTTAATTCGAGTAATTTTAAATTTCTACTTGCAGCAAGAAGTTGATTTAGGAACACTATTCTTCAATGATCTTCCTGAGTTCATCAGTTCCTTACAAGATATTTATGCAGACGACACTGCATTTTTACTAAGTAGCAGATACAAACAGATCCGACCAAACAACCACAGGTAAGGCGGACTTGAAGGGATCCTCGCCGATAGAAGACGCTAATATTTTCGAAATTATTCTAATCCAAATATTATTATTTTATTTACAAAAGAAAAATGGTAGCGGCGTGATTCGAACCCATGACTCCGACGAGACTGGTGCCTAAAACTACCACCTTAAACCGCACGGCCACGCTATTCGCATCACTCTCTGCTGTTGTTGTCTGCTGCGGAAAGATGTAAATATGTGGCGCTGTTCTCGTTGCAGCTCAACGGACACTGATTCAAAAAATTGCCGAACCTTGTGAATGCTAGATTAAAGAATCTATCAGCGAAAGATTTGCAAAAAAAAAAAAAAAAAAAAAAAAAAAAACAAAACAAAACAGAAAAAAAAACAAAACAAGAACGTGGTAAAAATTATTTCGTAATTTCGATTCACAGTCCGACATTTATTGCTATTTGTAGAGCGCTGGAACTTAACTGCAAGAACATTTAAGACTCTTTCAGTATTTCGAAAGAAAAGAATGGCAGCGGTGGGATTCGAACCCACGCCTCCGAAGAGACTGGTGCCTTAAACCAGCGCCTTAGACCGCTCGGCCACGCTACCTACTACATGTACCTTTCTCATAACATAATTTAATCGTTGGTATAGCTTTCAAAAAAAGAGAGTGATACTTTTTTCGTCTCGAACATAATAGAAGAAAACAAATAAGAATGGTGATGTGTTAATGCAAGCAAAAATAAGAAAACTTACTTTATAGACAGAAGACGACGACATAAGGAACAAAGCAATGGAAAAGATATACATCAACATTTATGGTGACGATTAAATTATGTTATGAGGTAAACAACTTGCTCCGCTCACAGTGTCTTCACGTTAAATCATAAAAAAAATTTTGCCAGTTTCTACAATGGTGAAGAAAGGAATTCTAATCCAACTCTACGACAAAAGGGGTATCCAGTGTTAATTACAACACTGATAGTGAAAAGAAAAAAAAAAGAAGAAAAACTCCTCAAAACAATAGGATTTCTACAAATTCAATTCAGTGGTTGGGAAGAAGGCTGATGAAGCTTGTTATTCTTTCCATTCCAACAACTCAGTAAAAGAATTGTACAAGTCAAACAGACTTATTGTTATCGCTAATAGGGGAAAGTAAAAATTTATCCCTTCTCCAGATTTTAAATTTTTCAGTTAAAGAATCGTACAAGTCAAACAGACTTATTATTGGTTAAGAGGGTAAAGAGAAATCCCCCCCTCTCATTACTTAATTTTACGTACCACCGCAGTAAAATGGACAAATTTAAAAGTGCAATGCTAGAGTTGATGAAATTCCAACGAGAACAAGCAGAATACCATAAGAAATTTGAGGAATTGCACCTAGAAATTCAGGTGACACAATAGAAACTGGAAGAAATGCTCCTTCAAACACAGAATGAGAACAGGCACTTGTATAATATATCCATCAAAAGCCAAAATGAGGACAGCTAAAACGCATTCTCCCAAAAAGCTATATGGAGCGCTATTGAAAACTTCGTTTGCACCTGAAGAAGAAATTACATTTGCTTCGTACTTTAAACGTTACGAGGTCTTATACAATACGGATTGTGCAAGTTGGGCTAAATATAAAAAGTTTCGCCTACTCCTCAGAACATTAGGCACAGCAGAATATACTAAGTTTGTTAACTATATTTTGCCTAAGAAAACCAGCGACTTGAAATTTAAAGAGACTGTTCAATTATTAATAGAACTCATCAGTCCAAAAACATCACTGATCCACAAGCGTTGAAAATGCATGAATCTCACCCGTAAATAAGACGAAGATTCTACTACTTTCGCGAATGTAGTTAATAAACACTGCGATGACTTCAAATTGGCAGAGATAAGCGCCAAAAATTTTAAATGTCTGATTTTTGAAAACGAGTCCGACGTTACTTTACAGCAAGTTGCCGAAGATTGCCAACGTTTCCTGAATGTCAGAGGATTTGAAAAACATCGAACAGAGTGGCGTGGCTCACATTAAAAAAAAAAAAATACGCCAAAGAAAAATTAAAAAGGGTTTACAAAAAAATAATAAATCTACTTTGCCGTCAACACCATGTTTCGGGTGTGGTCAATTACATTGGTATAGAGTGTCCTTTTACAGATAAAATCTTTTAATTGCGATAAATTGGGACACAAAATTTCCCACTGCCGGATAAAGAACACGACAAAAAAATTGTGTAAAAATTACCGAATCTGATGAACCAGAAAGTCGTAACATCAGGAAATATATTGAAATGCAAATATTTAACAAAAATATGAAGCTACAGCTTGATTAGGGTTCAGACATATCCTTAATTATCAAACATGGAAAAAACTGGGTAAGCCAACTTTTTAAGATTGAACGGAAGAGCTAAAAGTGTAATTGGCGACCCTATTAAGTTTATGGGCGAAATTATAACGAACGTGTCATTCAAAGGTAAAACTTTAAAACTAAAGGTGTATGTTATGAAGAATACGGGTAATTTGTTCGGGACTGATTGGTTAGAATAGTTTCAACTTTGGCATATGCCTATTAACTCATGTGAAAGTCGAAAATTTGACTGACGAAGCAGAAAAGTTGAAAGGTGAACTTAAAGAAAAAATTTCCCGACGTTTTCAGTGAAGGACTAGGAAAATACACAAAAATGTCTGCTAAGTTCGAGTTAAAGTCAGACGTAAACCCAGTTTTTAAGAAAAAGCGTAACGTTCCATTTGCCTCGTTAAATCAAATTGACGAGGAGTTGAATCGACTTGAGGAAATGGGAGTTCTGGCAAAAATTGAATATAGTGAATGGACATCTCCCACAGTTTATATTTAAAAAAAAAAGAGCAAAGAAATTCGTGTCTATACTGACTTCTCTACGGGGCTGAACAGGATCACCATTATCACCTTCCAAGTTCAGGGGAGATATACGCTAAGCTCAGTGTAGCGTATATCAAAAAGATTGACTTAAGCGACGCATATCTACAAATACCCGTGGACGAAGAATGCTCGAAGCTCCTTTGCATAAACACCGACAACACCTTGTGGGTGTTTATGCAAAGGAAATTTTTAAGACTCCCGTTCGGGGTTAAGGTCGCTCCTTCCATTTTTCAACAGGTCATGGACACGATGTTAAACGGCCTGGATTTTGCGGTGGCTTATCTCAATGACGTCCTAATGAAAAGTGAAAGCATCAAGGAACACAAATCGCACGTTTAGCAGGTGTTCAGGAGAATCCAGGATTACGAATTCAAATTAAAAGACGGGAAGTGTGAGTTATGTTGGAGAGGATTAAGTACTTAGGGCAAAGACGGAAGACGTCCCGACCCAGAAAGGGCAACGGCAATAAAGAATATGCCAGCACCAGAAAATGTGTTGGCTCTTCAAAGTTTTTTAGATCTTGCCAATTATTACAAGGTTTTTGTCCCAAGAATGCGCAGTTTGAGAGCCCTACTTAATGAATTATTGAGAAAAGTTAGTGGGAATGGGCAACCAAATGCTAAGAAGCATTTGAGAAAATAAAGGAGATCCTTACATCAGATCTGTTCCTGACTCATTACGATCCAAACCTTGACATCATTGTAGCCAGCGATGCTAGCTCTTACGGCATCGGAGCGTGCATTTTACACAAGTTAAAGGATGGATCGTTAAAGCCAATCGCCCATGCGTTTAGGACGTTATTACCAGCTGAAAGGGGTTACTCGCAAATAGAAAAGGAAGCCTTAGGAATTATTTTTGCGGTGACTAAATTCCATAGGCAATCAATAAATGAGCAGCAAGCAGCACTAAAAAAAAAAAAAAAATGAAATATCCGTAGACATGAATGATGGAAATAGAATATAAAGGCTTAAGTACGAAATTCACTGACAATTATTCGGATTGATAGACACCTGCAGAAGGCCGGAGCGTACAACAACCGAAACGTTCTGATAATAACAACAAAGATGAGAACATTAGTCTGGCTTTAAATAATGTAAAGAATTATAAATCTTCATCTCAGAAATTCACACAGAAAAGTTCATCGTCATTAAACGCCATAATTCACTATAAAAATCCATTCGCTAAAGGAGTGACCAAAATTGTGGTGGACTGGCTTGATAATTAACTTTCACAATATTAAAGTCTTATATATTATTTTTTATACTTTTTTTTACTTCACGATATTGTTCTGATAATCTCAATAAATCTTACTCAAAAAATTATCAAACTTAATGGCAAAATTTCATCTAAATTGGTAAAACTTGCTTATTTGCTTGATTAACGGACGGCAAAAGAATAAATTTATAGTTTTTATGCTTGATTGATTTTTAAAAATTGCATCTGGAAAAATAAAAAAGTAAGGTTTTATAGAAAATCGAATTCGAATTTACGTGTCCAGAGAAATTAGTACCTAAAACCAGGAGTTGGTTTAAGGCACTAGTCTCTTCGGAGGTGTGGATTCAAATCCCACCGCTGCCATCTTTCGAAATACTGAAATGAAATGTTGACTCCAAATCGGAAATACAGTGTGAAGTAGCGTTTGTCTGTTTCGAATTGATCATTAGCGCATATAGTTAAAAAAAAAAAAAAAAAAAAAAAAACTGGCGTAACATTTGAGGCGATCACAGTGGTTCGTTAACTCGGGTAATTTTACATTTCTACTTCCAGCAAGAAGATAATTTAGCAACATTATTCTTCAATGATTTCCCTGATGTCATCAATTCCTAAAAAGACATGCAGATGACACTAGTATTAACTGCTATCACAGTAGCAGATCCAAACAGATCCGACCAAACAAACACAGGTAAGGCGGACTTGAAGGGATTCTTGCCGATAGATGACGGTAATATTTTCGAAATTATTCTAATCCGAATATTAAAAACGGACACTTTCTATTTACAAAAGAAAAAAAAAAGGCAGCTGTGGGATTCGAAAAGACTGGTGCCCAAAACCAGCGCCTTACACGGCTCGGCCACGCTAACAGTATGCGTAAAGTCATATCACTAGTAAAAAACATTCTGCTGTTGTCGGCTGGTGCGGAAAGTTGTAAACAAGTTGCGCTGTTCTCGTTGCAGCTCAACGAAGTAATGGAGACTGATCCAAAAAAATGCCAAAGCTTGTGAATGCTATTTAAAGAATCTATCAGCGAAAGATTTGCAAAAAAAAAAAATAAAAAAAATAAAGCAAAATAAAATAAACTAAAAAAAAAATATGCGCTATAAATTATTTTGTAATTTCGACTCACAGGTATTATTCCGACATTTATTGCTTTGTAGGGCGTTTGAATTTAAAGCCGAACTTTTTCTGTATTTCGAAAAAAAAATAATGGCAGCGGTGGGATTCGAACCCACGCCTCCGAAGAGACTGGTGCCTTAAACCAGCGCCTTAGACCGCTCGGCCACGCTACCTACGTGACTAAACGTTACAAAGTGTACATATTTACCTCATAACATAATTTAATCGTTGTCATAGCTTTGAAAAAGAGAAAGAAAAAAAGATGCCGTTATCATTGAGTGAATAGAATAACACTTTACTTTTGTGTCTCTCGAATATTGCTTTTTCCTCTCGAATGTAAAAGAACAATAAGAAGAATGTGGATGTGTTAAATGCAAACAAAAATAAGAAAACTCGCCGATTGTTATTTATAGACAACAGAAGATAAAATAAAGAACACAGCAATGGAAAAGATATGAATCAACTTTTATGGCGACGATTAAATTACGTTATGAGGTAAATGTACAGCTTGCTCGTACTGAGGTTTTAGATAGCGGTTTAGTTCCATATAGAACTATAATTGAAGAAGGTGTTCCTTTCTGTGGGTAGCGTGGCCGAGCGGTCTAAGGCGCTGGTTTTAGGCACCAGTCTCTTCGGAGGCGTGGGTTCGAATCCCACCGCTGCCAGTTTTGTTGTCTATTTGAATTGAGATCATAAATGTATTACATATCGCAAATATTTAAGAATTTTTGCTTTCATCAGAAATGAAATATGAAAGAGAAAGTTCTGATATTTTTTTTAGTTTTGTATTTGTTTATCATTCGTTAAGCTCACATGGAGTTTTTTTTTTCTGGTAGCGTTCGTGGCTATATGGTATCAAGAGATACAAGACATGTAGTTAGATTTCAATAAATGTGGCATTTTTTCGTTTTACACTAAATGTTCCCTCAGTACAAGGCCCAAGAGTCACTCAGGGTAGAAGGTTACTACATGAGTGTGTTCCATGAACATAAAAAGAGTAAATGAGAAGTAAGTGAAAATTATGAAGATGCAGACAACAGGTAACGTTGACCCTATATATGAAGAGGTGTTCAGGGAAGCATCCTCTCGGGAGTCATTTCTATAATCTAGATGCTCTTGGGAATAATCTCTCTGAATGGAATTTCTTAGCAATGAAATACAAAAAAATGGGCTTGCAGGGTGGAAAATAATTCATCACTCACAAGGCCGCGTAAGCACTTTGAACTATATCGGAGCTGGCAAGGAAAGATTGGGCAGCCCCATTCCAGATAAGGCAGAAATACACCATTTGTGGTTTGATTCGGTTCTTATAAAGATAAAGCATAGCAGTTTGACTAATTTTTAATTTTGTTCTCCGGCGAGTTGTCTCAACTCAGACGCAGCATTGGCAGTCATGTTGTGTAGAGATGATGCTTTTGTTTTACAGCGAACTGCCAAGAAACAATAAACATTTGAAACAATAAGCAAAACATGGAAGAATCGCGTTCGAGGACATTCTGTGAAGAGGAGGAAGGTCTTAAGTCAGTTAAAAGGTGAACTGGCTAAGATGTAACCGTGAGTTCTAAGCTAAAAATTTTCTTTCTCTCAGTTATCGCTTGTGGAACTCCCTTCCGGCTCGATGCTTTCCAGCCAACTTTAATCAACTAAAATTTAAATGCATTGTCAATCGCTATCTACTGTCCTCCTGATTTCTCTTTTCTCTTCCCGCTCATTATTAATATTTCTGTTCCTAATTCTCCCACACCCTGTAACCCCTTGTGTCTTTGTGGCTTTAATGACTTGCATGAGGTGCTTCTGATTAATATATATATATAAATGTCCGAGAAATTTTCATTGGAAACATGCCTCCTCCAATACAGATTCGATTCCTGTCGGAGGACGCATATTTTCTATGACAATTTCTCGGACATTCAGGCTGGTAAATGTTAATACTGTTTATTATAAACAGAGCATTTACTTAAATATTTGTATCTATTAAAAGGCCGTATAAACATAAATGTCTTATATATACATATATATATATATATATATATATATATATATATATATATATATATATATATATATTGTAATCCTTTCACCTGAAGTAAGGCGACAATGCCACTAAAAGGGAGTTACAAGGAGTGAGAAGATTTTAGTGATGAGAAAGGATAATAAAGAACATGTTTTTAGGGAGACAGAAGATAGCGATTGGCGTTAGATTTCATTTTTTGTAGATATCAGGGAAGTAAGAATTTGGGACGGAATTCCACACCCGAAAAGTGCGAGAAAATAAATTATTAGAATAAAACATACGGCCTGAAAATATTTGTAGAAAAGACAGAGGGAAGCCACGTTACGTTGGAGAGAAAGAGACTGAAGCCAAGATACCAGATTAGATCGTTTACAGTACAGATCCTTCTTTGAATTTTTAAGGTGGCCATGTCTCCTCCTTTTGTTAAAAAATTTACACACATATTTTATGCTTCAGACAGTGACGAAGAAGTCAGTATTTATATGGACTTTGGAGATTTTCATCAGCATTTTGTTGTATAGCACTACTTAATTGCCTGTGTCAATTTCTACACCATGAACGCGTGGTGATGGCACTCGGCGTCAGCTGACTTTCTGCTACGATATGTGGGGTGCTCATTATCACTAGCTTATGCCTCTTGCATAAAAGCACTTGGATACCAATTTGTATATTGCCCTACTCTGCATGCAAGGAAAGGAAGGGTTGATGTATTCACAGGGGCAATGGATCAGGTTCGTCTTGATTACTTCAAAGCGTTCAGGGTCCTCTTCTCGGCCATGAGATTTAGCAGATATCGCCTTATCAATTTCATCTAACCTAATTTTTTTTCTATCGAGTGAGTGTGAACCATTCTTTTATTGTCACTTTGTGTTAACAGGGATGCATTGCATGAGTCGAAGAATCCTGTTTTTAATAGGTCCAGAAACCGTTTATCGAACTCATAGAAGACTGTAGCGATGATGTCATGACTGCCTAGGAGAGTTTGCTGCTGAAAGAGTTCATGTGTAATCTTCTTCCACTTTGGGTTACACGTTGAAGTGTTGAAGAGATCAGCTCGTTCAAATTTGTTTACATAGTCCATGTCCTGTGTGTGTGTGTGTGTGTGTGTGTGTGTG
This sequence comes from Acanthosepion pharaonis, assembly GCA_903632075.3. Classification (NCBI taxonomy): domain Eukaryota; kingdom Metazoa; phylum Mollusca; class Cephalopoda; order Sepiida; family Sepiidae; genus Acanthosepion; species Acanthosepion pharaonis. Next base: position 364,017 of record CAHIKZ030002977.1, read on the forward strand.
TGTGTGTGTGTGTGTGTGTGTGTGTGTGTTTAAGTAGTTCATCCCAAGCAAGGCAGGGGTGCCACTAGCACGTAAGGTGTTACAGAGGATTGAGAACAAGAGTAAAGAGGCGTGTTTGAGGAAAGGATAAAGTGAAGGACCGGGAAACGAGATCAAAGTATCAGATGATGTCGATTGACATTACACTTGGATATTTGAAGATTATAATTATCAGGGAAGCAAGCAAGAGGAAGGGAGTTCCACAGACGAGAGGTGTGAAAGAAGAAGCTGATTGCGAAGAAGAGACGGTTACATTTAACCGTTTCGACAGTGAAAGGGTGGGACCGACATGCCAACCTAGTAGCACGCTTAAATTCATGCAGTCTGGGAACCGGCGAAAGTAGATCGTCGGAAGAGTTGCCGTGAAATTACTTGTCGAAGAGACAGAGGAAAGTGACGGTATGTCTGTGAGAATGCGACTGTAGACGAGATGCCAGATCAAAACCTATCACATTGCATATCCGTCTCTGGATTTTGTCTAGGATTTCGAGCTTTTACTATTATTTGATGTAAAGATTATCTGATAATACTTGACCTATTTTAAGTTTACTAAAAATCAATATTACATAACAGGGCCTATCGCATTGCATATTCATTTCAGCCATGTATTATCGACTACTAATGACGACCGAAGTTAAAATCACTTGCTAGTCTACATTTCATTGGTTTCTGCCAGTGTCAATGACATCGCCAAAGTGATTATATTTTCTACACTAAGCCGTGTTTGATGGATGCATAAGCAGAGCGACCGCTGAGCTTTCATTTCAGAACCTATCTCCGCGATTTGTTGGTAAATTAAATCATCGTACTTTAAAGCCACATTGCAGTCATTTCTAACAATGAAATCGTAGACATCGTATTCTAAGCATGGCACTGATCTCTTCTCTTGACCTGTCTGCAGATTACACGTCTTCAGAGAATGAGAAATGGGAGAGTCGAGTTCGAATTCCAGTCGAGTTCGTTACATTCACTTACGCGCAGGTATCCCTGGGAAAGGTACCATCTCCCCCTGGCTATGAATTGAATAACAAGATACACTGGGTCCTATACCGCAAAGAAATGGCAACCTACTGCGGGAAAGTCTTTTGCCTAGTCAATCATGGATCGGAAAAGACATGATCGGCCAAGCGTGTATCACGTGATGGCACTTAACTAACGGACTGACCCATTTTGATCCTGCTAGTAGACGAGGGGTTATTGCAAAGTCTCGTAGGCAAGGTGGGGGTCTTTGGAATCGGTTGACGTTCTCTTGACATTTCCCTGAGGATTATTTCATGTGCGTCATACTTTTTTTTTTCAGGACACATTTACCGAAAATAAATCTGTCCTGAAAAATTACCGATCAACTTTGAATTTTGGTAACTTTTAGTAACAATACCATTAAAAATTAAATTATCAGTCATTAAATGAAATTTTCAAATCATTCATGCTTTTAAGATAAAAATTAAATTTCCTGGTGATTCTATTTTAAAACAAAATATATTTCCTGGTGATTCTATTTTCTAGAACGTTAAGTAGATTTTTTTTAATGTGCTATTTTTTAGAGTGATAAAAATAGTTAATTTTTTTTGGTTTTATTTTTTAAAGCAATTAAAATATTTTATAATCAAGCAATATTTCTTGTTATGATAAACCTTATTTTACAGAAATAGGGGAAAAAATAAATAATAACTTATTTTATAACAATAAGAAATATTGTCGAATTAAAAAATCCATTAATTTCTTTGTTTATATTTCAAGCACAAAAATATAGATATTTTTGTTATTTGTTTCTAGTTTTCCGAAATAAAAGGAAAACATCAGTATGAAACGTGGACCTTTTCCATTGAGTCTTGCGATTAGCTACTATGCAGGTTTTTATACCCTTTGAATTTATGTGACTAATAATTTGTCCTCTGTAGAAAATAAGGGTAAAAAGAGCATTGATGGGACATGACGAGAGAAAACAGGACAACACTAAACTTGAGTGGAAAAAAGAAAAGCTTTATATCAGAAAGAGGAAGAAGAAAAAAATGGAAGATAGAAAAATTGGGTTTAAAAATCGTTGCAGAAAAAAACCCAAAAAAAAACAATAGTTTTTTGCGAGGACTTAACTGGTGGCAATAAAGTTCGTTTGGTTAACAGTTCTTCTCATTTTTGTTGCAACGTCGGAACATATTTGTCTTCAGGTTAAAGAGGGATTCAGTTTTCGGGTGCTTTGCTTCAACTGTTGGGACATCCTCGTTCCTATGTTGTATTCTTGGCCGCTCCATTTTCAGATACCATGTGGCTGCTGGTTGAGTTTTACGGAGCTAAATTAGTCCGTGTTGACTCGTTGGTGTCCCAGGCAAACTTTCCTCAAGGAATCCATGAAAGATCCATTAAAGGAACAAGACCTTTATAAGAACGATAGTCTCATAATACAAAAACCGCTAGTAAGTCCATTTGATATAAGCATGCCCACCTGGAAAGAAATCCAAGTGGTTAGAGCATCAAGATCTGCTTCAGCACCAGGGCCGAGCGGAGTGCCGTACACAGTCTATAAAAGATGTGGAGAGATTCTCCGGAAATTATGGAAATTAATAAGGATCATTTGGAGGAAAGGCAAGGTAGTCGAACAACGGAGACGCGCAGAAGAGGTATCGATTCCCAAAGAAGAGAAGTCCATAACACTGGACCAATTTAGAGTAATATCCCTCTTGAACACTGAAGGTAAGATCTTTTTTGGTGTATTATCAAGACGTATTACTAAATACGTATTGGTGAACAATTACATCGATAAATCTGTCCAGAAAGGTGGTATCCCAGGAATACCAGGGTGCCTGGAACACAAGGCGTATTTACGCAGTTGATAAGAGATGCGAGAGAAAAGAAAAGCGATCTGACAGTACTGTGGTTAGACCTCACCAATGCGTATGGTTCCATGCCTCACAAACTCGTGGAAGAAACTCTAAAAAGGCATCACGTTCCCTCTTCAATTAGTGGTCTAATTTCAGACTATTATAACAACTTTCAGCTTAGAGTATCGGCAAGAATAGTATCAGAATGGCACACCCTGGAGAAAGGCATCATCACGGGGTGCACGCTGTCCGCAGTACTGTTCTCGCTGGCTATGAATATGCTGGTCAAAGCATCTGAAGTAGTGTGTAGAGGCCCCCTCTCTAAATTAGGAATTCGCCAGCCCCCATTAGAACCCCGATTAGAACATACATCCGTTGGACGAGGGTTTAGAGAAAAACATTACATGGGCCAGAATGACTTTCAAACCAGCAAAGTGCATCACTAGTCATTAAAAAAGGAAAAATAACGGAAAAATATCATTTTAAAATATCCGGTGTAACTATCCCAACCCTAAACGAAAAACCTGTTAAGAGCCTGAGCAAGTTTTTCGACGGCAGTCTAAGAGACGCCGTGGCTATTGAACAGACAATTAAAGACCGTACACAGTGGCTCAATAAGATTGATAAATCAGGCTTACCAGGTCGATTTAAAGCCTGGCTATTCCAGCACGCCGTGTTACCCAGAATATTATGGCCACTTTTGATGTACGAATTCCCAATGACCAGTGTAGAATCACTGGAGAAGTTAATAACTAGGCGCCCGAGAAGATGGTTGGGAGTTCCGAAGTGTCTGTGCACAGCAGCACTCTACGGCAGGAGTAATGCTCTTCAGCTTCCTTTCAATAGTCTTGTAGAGGAATTTAAAGTCACAAGAGTAAGAGAGCAGCTGCAATATAAAGAATCAAATGACCCAAAAGTGGTAGCAGCATGTATTCAATTTCGAACGGGGAGAAAATGGCGTGCAGAAAAGGAGTTGGAGATAGCAGAGGATAGACTACGGCATAAAATAACTCTTGGCACTATCGCTAAAGGTAGAGCGGGTCTCGGTTATTTTCCTTGCCCCCCAAATAAGCAAAGCCAGGGGAAAAGAAAGACGCCAACTAATCCAAGAGGAGGTGCGAGCAGGGATTGAAGAAACGAGATACTGCAAGATGGTGGGACTCAGTTCACAGGGAGCATGGACCAAATGACAGGGTGTCGGGCAGAAAAAAGATCAGCTGGTCAGACTACTGGCGGTCAAACTTTGGTGAAATAAGTTTCCTAATAAAATCGGTATACGATGTGCTACCTAGCCCATCCAATTTATATTTATGGGGCAAAAGGCAAACACCAAATTGCCAATTATGCGGGAAACGCGCTTCACTGCAACATATCCTAAGCAGCTGCGCTAAAGCCTTGAGTGACGGTAGATACCGTTGGCGCCACGACCAAGTCCTAAAGGCAATAGCACATGAAGTCAGTGAAGCAGTGAGAACTTCTAAATCCAAACCGAATAAGAAGTTCATATTAATTCCCTTCGTTAAAGAGGGAACAAAGAAGAAAAAACAAACGATCCCCAAAACAAACTTGTTATCGTCAGCAAATGATTGGCATTTGGATACAGACCTGAAGACGCAACTAAAGTTCTCCAGACATATAGCGGAAACACCACTCAGACCAGACTTGATTATCTATTCCAACTCCGCCAAACACTGTATAATATGGGAGCTCACAGTCCCCTGGGAAGAACATCTGACATTAGCAAACGAAAGGAAACGATCAAAATATCAAGAACTGATCGAAAAGTGTCAACAAAATTCCTGGAAGGTCACATATGACTCTGTGGAAGTAGGATGCCGTGGCTTTGCAGGCCAGTCATTATGCAAAGCTTTTAAGAAAATAGGGATTGTGGGATTAGCTATAGCCAAAGCCGTTAAGAAAATTTCAAATGAAGCTCTGACGACCTCTAAATGGATATGGCTTAAAGCATCCAAGCAGTGGGGGAATAATTCAATGGAAAACAATCCCTGAAAAGCTACATACAAAATCACCCCTCAGTATTGATAAAATTTATTTGGATTTACACTGCTTGCGAATAAATAGGTTCTTCGTAGGTTTTATTAGTTAAACTTAATTCACGAACTCTCGATAATTTTTCATGAAACATAAAATATTGTAATTTAACATCCGATATTGTTCAGGTACAGGAAATTACCATAATTTAGAATTTATCCCGTTCATACGATAATGTTATTATATTTTAATGTAACATAATTTAAAATCAATCTACACAATTTAACATTAATAGAATCCATTTATACCATACGCTACAATATCATCGACTTACTTTAAACGTTATATTTTAGAATTAATTTGTTTCTTTCTTTGTTTTGATAATATATTTTAACCTTAATAGTATAAAAATCTAGCCCCCGGACGATATCGTCGATTTATTTTAAATTAATAATATAGAACTCACCCGTTTTCATACGATAGTAGTAGTATATAAATTGTTAATTTATTTCAAATCAATATTTCATCCATCTCTATATAGGTCAATTTAATATTCCATCTGTCCCTCCCGGTACCGTTGGTTTGTTTTGACTGTGGGTGTGTGGAATCAGTTCATTCCGTGCGATGGTGGAACTTTAACAGGTTGAGGCCTAGCCGCCTCAATCATGTTGTTGATGTTTTTTTTTTTTTTTTTTTTTTTATTGAGTAATATGGGTTGGTTTTGGAGGAAAAGATTACATTTTTAATTGGTGCGAAGCAAGCAATTTATACAATTCAGTTTGGAAGGGGGAAAAGGGAAAAACACCCCCATTTTAGTAAAGAGCTAAGTGTATCGTTAAAATATTTTTAATTGGATAGAGCAAGCAATTTTGGACGCTTCCGTTGGTTTTTTTTTTTTTTTTTTTTTCTTAAGAGCTGAAAGTATAAATTCTGTCATGAGCACTAGCACAATTCTTTACACGGTGGCGACCTGTAGAATAGGTAACAGGTCGGGGGTGGCTGTCGGAGCTGATATGATGAATAAGAGCACCGAAATCAGCGATGAAGACGGCTTTCATCACTGATGACCACCTTCAAGCATGTGAATGTATTTTGCGATATCAGAGTCTGGACGTCTACCTTCTTGGTCTAATATATGGCCAAGATATTTAATTTCCTTCATGAAAAAATCACACTTATTTTCTTTCACTTTGAATCCGTAGCTTTGAATTCTCTTAAACACTTCTTGTACATGTTGCCAGTGTTGTTTAACGCGTTCGCTATTAATCAATATGTCATCCAGATATGCTATTGTGTATTCTAGTCCTGCCAACATCGTATCCATTGTCTGCTGGAAAATAGCCGGCGCTACTTTAATTCCAAATGGTAGTCTTTGGTATCTGTACAATCCCTTGTGTGTGCTTATGCATAGTAGTTTTGAACTTTCTTCATCGACTGGAATTTGCAGGTAGGCCTCACTTAGATCAATTTTTGAAAAATATTTTCCGCCATTTAATTTAGTGAATACTTCTTCACGACTAGGTAGCGGATAGTGGTAGTCCTTTAATACTGCGTTCAAACCTGTAGAAAAATCAGCACAAACTCGAATTTCTCCTGATTTCTTTTTAACGTAGACCGTCGGTGCGGCCCATTTGCTGTACTCTACTTTTTTCAATATGCCCGTATTTTCGAGTCTAGATAATTCTTGGTCAATCTTTTCTATTGACGCAAACGGTACACTCCTTTTTTTCTTGAAAATAGGTTGAACGTTATCCTTTATTTTGATATTAGCTGCCATTTTCTTGCATCTTCCGAGACCTGCCGAAAATACTTCGGGGAAACTCGTTTTTAGTTTTCCTTTTAATTTGTCTGCCTCGGTTGATAAGCTTTTTACATTCTGGCAGTAGGTGCTAATAGGTAGATCCCACAATTCGAATTTTTGCATCCAATCTGTCCCGAATAAGTTTTCCGTATTTCTTAAGACGTACATTTTTAGATTTTTCGTCATTCCGTTAAATGTTACGTTTGTGATTACTTCACCCTCGAATTTTATCTTTTTCCCCGTAACTGATCTCGCAATTTTATCCGTTTTTAACATGACAGGTTTGTTCAGTTTTCTCCATGTTTGTAGATTTATGATATTTAAGCGTGAGCCAGAATCCAGCTGTAACCTAACTTTTCTGTTTTGCATTTCAACTTGTACATATTTTCTTATATTAGTCTCATCTGTTTGGTCGGTCCTCGTAATCCTTATTCTGCTTTCTTTTCTATACCAACAGTGAGAACTTTTGTGACCAATTTTTTTACATGATAGACAAGTTTTAGCGCGATATGTACAGTCTTTAATCCAATGCCAAGACCCACAACGATAGCATGGACTTGGTGGTAGTTTCTTTTTATGCTGATTATAATTAGAAAATTTTGTTTTACCTGTTCTTGAGGAAGGAAAATCAGTTCAGTTTGTTTGTGAGGAGGGAAAATTTGTTTGCTTTGTTTGTGAGGAGGGAAAATTTGTTTGTCTTCGTACTTTGCGTATGTATGCTATGCCAGCTTGTTCTATGTCTTTAGAGTCTTTTTTTTTACGCTGACGCATCTCTGGCAGTCTTCGGTTAGTTTTTGAAGTGTCAGATCTTGTTCATTTTCCAATTTAGTAAGTAATCTACGTCTCATTTCTGCGTCTTTGGTTGAAACCAGACCTTGGACGTAAATTAAGCATTTGAAGTTGTCAGTGCTGAGTTCCGATAATTTGAAGTCGTCACAATATTTATTAACAATGGATGCGAAAGTTACGTAATCTTCGCTATCCTTTTTTGTAGGGTGCATGCATTTCCATCTTTTATGAAATAGTGAAGTACTATGGCTGAAAAGTTCCGTTAGCAATTTTATAGATTCTTTGAACGTTAACTCGCTTGTTTTTTTCTGGGAAGTATATAATCAACGAATTTGGTATATTCGCCTGTGCCTAATTTTTTTAATAAAAGGCATACTTTACGTGCGTCTGACCAATATTTGCAGTTAAAATCATATGGATCTTCATACCTTCGGAAGTAATTTGCAAAAGTTTTATCTTCGTCGGGTGCGTACTTGAAATCTTCGATATTACTCCAAATAGCGTCTTGAGAGAGAACTGATTCGTTCTCGGGTTTTTTGCTCTTATTTGCCATTGCACGTATCAATAATTCTTGCATTTCCAGATGTTTTTTGTTCGTACCTTTGTTGTTGTTCAAACTGGATTTTGATAAGTTCCATAATGGTTGACTTAAAATCTTCCATGTTAACGTATTTTTTGTTTAACCTGATATTCTGTAGCCTGTGCTCGCAAAAAAATTCCTTTGTTGTCAGTGAAATTTGATATCAAGAAAAGAAAATTTTTCTTTTTTTTTTAGAATTTAATCGTCGTCCACTGTTACGTACGACGGATAGCAAAAAAAAGTCCTCCGAGTTGGGAGTTTATTTTTCTTTAAGGGTTTTCCAGATCACCACTTGTTATGTGTGACGTATAGCAAAAAAAAAAAGTCCTCCGTATTTCCTTTTTAGGGGTTTCTTCGTCGTCACTTGTTATATTGACGAGAGAGGATTTTGTTGTTTGTTCTTCACGTGTGAGTTCGAATCTTCGTCGCCACTTGTTATACTGTGGTGAACAAATTTTTTTTCTTCCACCGAATGAATTCGAATCGCTCGTCGCCACTTGTTATGGTCCAGGTCCTTGTACCACGGTGATGGTCCAAGGTAGAACCAATAAAGAAGAACTCGAACACGGATATGGAATAACACAGATATATTACAAACAGGAATATATACAGAGAAGTAGAAAGTGTTAGTACGAACAATCAGGGTTAGTAGAGGGAACAATGTAGTCTCGACCAGTATCACTATTCCAATGTCTTGTAGTAATTGTCTGAACGTGACTCTGTTTCGGACTGCCTCTGACTGACTCGCTCGCTCTGACTGACTGACTGACTGACTGACTTACTGACTGACTTACTTAGTGACTTACTTACTTCTGACGGACCTCACTTCAGACTGAACTCTGCTGCTTCCTCTTGAGCCACGGTATTTATTACGTATGGAATAGTCCATTATGTTATTATGGGTAAGGTCCCATAACATCTTTTGAAAGTAGATATATAATAACTTTATATTATGAATTTTGAATACATTTGTATTAATATCTTTGTATTAAGAATTTTGAATACATACGTGTGTGTGTGTGTGTGTGTGTGTGTGTGTGTGTGTGTGTGCAAGTGAACTTTTCATATCTTTATGTCGTATGTTTCATTCACTTTTTAAATGAGGTCGAGGTTTCATATCAATGCACAACAACAGGAACGACCAAAAGATTGACAAGAATTTCACTTGAACACAATTTATGATAAGTTTTCGTTATTTTCATTTCGGAAATAATCAGTGGCCAGATTTGCCAATAGGCTTAGCAGGCTGAAACCTAGGGACACAAAATATAGAAGGTCTCCAAAAGTGTATAATATTTTTGATACTGTCATAAGACTTTCTTACATATATTGTCATAACGCAATATAAACTCTAAACAACCCTTCAGCAATTTTAAACATCCGTCATCATCCTCGGCTTAATTTAACATTCTTCTATTTTCCTCTAATCATGAGAATGGGGGATTTGGAGGAGTGATCTCACACGTGGAAAAGCCTAGGGCCTCACAATTAAAATAACCTAGGGCCCCACAAATGGAATAACTTAGGCCACCACAAGTCGAATAGCCAAGGGTCTCACAAGTAAAATAGCCTAGGGCCCCACAAATGGAATAACTTAGGCCATCACAAGTCGAATAGCCTAGGGTCTCACAAGTAAAATAGCCTAGGGTCCCAAAAGTAGAATAATCTAGGGCCCCAAAAGTGGAATAATCTAGGGCCCCACAAGTCGAATAGCCTAGGGCCCCACAAGTCGAATAGCCTATGGCCTTTCTGACTCTAAATAGGGGCCTGAAAATAGCTGAATACTTTTCATTTCATTCTTTTAAAGGCTAACAGTTTGCTTCTGTTTGAAATTGACAGTTTCAATTTAACGTAAAATTTACATACTGTATGGCATTCCACGTGTGATGGTATTTTGTAAAATATACTAAATTTAAATATGTTGAACATGAACAATTCGAAAAAAAATGTCACATTTGTGGAGTAGTTGGAATAGGTCGAGCTCAAGGTTATTCATTATACTAGCGCGATATTTCCTACTAAGTTTGAACTGATTGAAAAAAACGCAACTGTAATGAAATATAACATGGAAGACGTGTACAAAAGATTAATCTTGGTAGCGATGCAGAGCAGTCTAAGGCGCTGGTTTGAGACACCAGTAACTTCGAAGACTTTTGTCATATATAATGTTATCGCTGTGTTTCCAGACATTAATAGGGTCGCTTTGAAGAAAATGATATTTTCGTTTAATATTTTGATGGGAATGATATACATGTATATTTTACTAACTAAAAGCTGGAGTCAAACAAGGCCAATCATAACAAGAGTACACACCAACAACTAATGCTTCTTTCTTTCGCATGTTCCTCAATGAAGCGAAGAGATTACTTCCCCTGAGTAAAATTATAGGCGGTGCGACTTTTGAAAGGCTCATGTTCTTTCGCCTTTGATTTTGGAGCGACAGCACTTGTTCCCCGGCACCGCAAAACACGATGCATAAAGTTCATTTATTTCCTTATTTTTCTATAAATATAGTTTTAACACATTTAATAATTGTTGTTTGTTTAAATTCAATCTCTTGTGTTTTTTTTTTTTTTTTTTTGTATTTCTTTTGAAATACTTGTATGATTTTGAAATTAGACATTGACTCCAAATCGGAAATACACTGTGAAGTCACGTCCGTTTGTACTTTTTCTGTTTTAGTAGATCACGGGCATATTTCTATACAGACACATACACATATTTATAACAGTTTTTATTGATAATGTTGGGACTCCAAGTATACAGGGTGCGATGGGTAAATTGTCGTCATTTTATATTTTAAATTTTGCGCATGCCCGTTGTTTGTTTTTGATTTTGTCGACTGCGCAATAGAGTAGGGTCAATTGAGAACTGTCTGTGAGAAAAAGAACACCATGGCGCAATTGCCTCCGCACAGGCTTTGTTTCCTCGCAGGCATTGGCTCGAATCCCACAGCTGTTAGTTTGTTTTTCTTTGAAGTACATACCAATTCTTACTGCGACAAAATTTAATAAATTTTTGATTGAAATCAGACATTGACGTCAAGTCCGAATTATAAATGATATAAATTCACATCATTTTATGCTTTTGTTTGAAATCTCTAGCTAAAGAGTGAATGTGTATATATATATATATATATATATATATATATATATATATATATATATATATATATATATATATATATATATACTGCCGAAACTTGAGTTTGAACACAGATCGCCGGAGAGTAAACACAGGCGATCCCATTATTGAATTAAGTAGACCACGTGACCATAGAGGAAACGCATATATGTAGGAAGTAGCTGACGACTGACGATCTGCAATTCTAGTCTATCCTCTATTACTATCCTCTCTACTGTACGGGCCGCTATTCTCTACTATACTAATTCTCTATTCAGATCACTCTACGAGTTACTTGTCGAGCGAGTATTATCAAGCAAGTACTATTAGTGCGAGTGTTATTCGAAGGCGTCTGACACCAGCATTGTTCAACGGCTTTACTATAGTTGTATCTGCGATTACAAAGTCTCTATTACAACGAGCATTACGAAAGTGAAAACGAGTATTCGTTGACATCAGAAAAGTGGCAATGAGCGTTCGTGAACATCACAAAACAAAGAAAGGCTACATAAGCATAACGTATATACGACAATTTTGCTGGTTTCGTGTCTTCCTTTAATTAAATCATTTTACGCAATTTTCTTTGACCATGGAACCAAAACCATTTTTTGAACCAAAATTGGCCTTTGGTAATAATAAACATTAGATAAAAATAAATGAAGTAATTTTTGTGTTTGACATTGTAATGTTTGTACCAACGTGCATTGATCAAAGAGGGCCATAGATGGAGTGATCAAAGTACATATCTGTGGAGAAGAGATATTACACATTGATCTCAACCTGAAGACATTTTGAAATATACTTTTAAAAAGATGCACGCTGAAAAGGAAATATTGTACGTATGTGCTAATTTCATCAAAGAACATACCGATGATAAACATCCTTCATAAGGGTAAAAGTTTCATTAAGTCTAGAAATTTCCGATTTTTTAATGATTGTTGGCAAATCGATATCGAATCTATGCAAACGAGAATGGTTGCAGCACAAGGACACAGTCGACGACGAGATTTACGAAAATTTTACTGAAATATCATTTATAGGAAGTTTTAATTTATGTTTAACTGTACGCTAAATTCAGTTTTTTCCTCGTTCTTTTAAATGTAAACCACTTCTCTTTCTTTAAATTAATATTGTTTCAGTTTAATGTTAAACTGCTACATAAGTTACGGCATTCATCTTGGGACGGTAACATTATTCAAAAATACCTAATGTAGGTACCTCCACTAATTCGCTCAGACAAATTATACTTTAAATTAACTAATATTCCTCAAATAAAATTTCAGAAAAGTATATTTTATTTTGGGGGGATTTTTTTAAATAAAGAGAATTACATTAAGATGAAAGACGACTAAAAATGGTGCTAATCAGCTATTTTAGAAAAAAAATCGATTCCAATTAATATCATTTCTGTTTTAAATGCACCAGGGTATTTTGCTTATTGGAAATAGTAAATTTAATCCTTTAGTTTTCAATTAAAGCTAAAATGAAAGCATCAAGAAATCCTTTTCCTTTATAAAAATACATTTAAAATCTTAGATCTTAGTAGCGATATCTAAGATAATGTAATTTATAATAAATTAATGGATTTTATTACTTCACTTTTGTGTGGGGACATGTGTTTGAAATGCGCACCCGAAAAAAATATTCATAAAGAAAATGTGTTCTCCGGCAGACAAAAGCGGCGCTGGTTCGAACTGTGCCGGAGATCATTTTTTTCTTTATTAAGATTTCTGAAATGCGCAGGCCGATAGACGTAATACCCAGTGTTTAATATGAAAATGAGGCGTCTATTTCAAACACGGGTATCCACTAAAAATAACGTTTGAAGTAATAAAATTACATAATGTTTTGAAGCTGGACAATTCGGAATCATTCCCCCGTTTTTATAACGGAATAAACTACAAGACTGAGTTTAAAATGAGAGGTCCATGTATATATCGGACAAGTGACAAAAAATGCTTAAGCTCTTCCGGCATTTTATCTTGTTTGATGCTTTCAGTGTAAGGGATTAATCTTGTTCTTCCCTGTTGTGAGAGATACTCTCTACCTGCTGAGATTAGGTCCTTGCCGATTGTACTTTAAAAAATGGATAGGGTTTTACCTGAGCCAGTTACAGTCACTTTTGTAGAACACTTGTTCTGAAGTATCTGTTGTAACAGTGCAACATTTCCTACATGGTTTCAACTGATTGAAAAGCAGAACCGCCATGTGATATAATGGCGGAAATACGCATTAATTTTGTCTTTATTAAATATAGCTGAATATTAAACGGAAGTATCAGTTAACAGAACCAGATCCACACTTGGTAGTGTGGCCGAGCGGTCTAAGGCGCTGGTTTTAGGCACCAGTCTCTGCGGAGGCGTGGGTTCGAATCCCACCACTGCCAGAGTTATTTTGTTCTGGTTATCTGTAGTAATTATACGGTAAACTGTCTGAGAGGCCAATTTTTAATTCAGAGGAAAAACATGCATTATCTTTCCCAGAAATCATGGCCAATAAAGTCTAATCTGGAGAGACGTGATCTTGAAGTGATATGTCATTTAAAAATGGCTTTGCTGTATGCACTCACTTTAAAAGAAAATATAGCTTCATTTAATGTTCATGATAGAATTTTAATCAGAAATATATTACTATCCTATAAGAAAGAAAGATGGGAAGATAGAAGTGGAGAGAGCGATTCTGATTAAGCAGATGAGTACAGATCTCAGTCAAAAAGCCGAGGTAATTTTTCGACGCGCCCACGTCACTAACGAATGTAACACAAGGCCGAGGGTTAAAATGAGTTTATCGGCATTTTCCCTTTTGGGGACGCCTCAGTCGCCAGACCATAAACCCAGCTTACTGCTGAAGGAGATATATTGCCTGGGGGTAAGGGGACTCGGGCTTACAATTATTTGAACCTTCCCGAGTCAGGAGTCAGAAGTCCGAGAAGCGATGGCAACGCAAGTAAATAATCCGAAAACGAATAAATAAAAAAAAAACAGATACCATAAATAAAATAACGTCGTCTGCTGAATTATTTTTGTGGCAAAGAGCAATAGTCACCCTTGAAATATTAATAATTATAGTAATATAGAATTTTGTTTATAGATAAGAAAAATAATCTGTGGTGAAGTTTGTGCCCAGAGAATCTGTGCTTCATCAGAATTATTAATATACATAAAATGTCAAAACAATAGTGTTTATATGAACTATGGAATACCAATTGAAAAGAGACTGTTCATTTAATCATGAAGGATGAGAGGTCAGTAATCAGATTGTATTCTAAGCTTACCAATACCCTGGGTTTTTGTCACTATCACAGCATTTATTTAAGCAGATGTTTGTGTAAAAACAAACAAAGTCAATGTCTTGAAGCTGGGTGAAGTGAGTTGACAAGCAGTTGACCAGAGAGGAGGAGAGAGAGGCAGTAAGAGTGAAGGTGTCCACTTGCTGCTGTAATAAGGGAGGAAGTGAACTCAAGATATCTGCAATATTGGCCCAATACTGCCAGTGAACCCCCGTTATATCCTGATAGTGAAATAATTACAGCAACTACTAAGAACAAAAAGGGTGAACCCAAAAACTACTTCTCTCCTTTCATAATTATTTGCAATATTTGTTTTTTTTTTCTGAACTTTATTTCATATACACTACTTTCTTGTAAAAGAAGCATTTTTCTTTTTCTACCAATTTCTTCCTTATATACATAAATTTTTCTTTGGACTCAAATCGATTTGTTCATATTTGATTTTTCTGCTTGGCCTGATTCACGCCCAAATGAACTTGCAGGTAGATCAGTCGAATCTTCTGGGATCTACGATTTGTTAATTGCTCTCCAGGATCAAAAAAATCACAATGCGGTTGGAAAGTGGAATCAAATCGACATTGTGAACCGGAAACTTTGACTGAGCCTGTAATACTGGACCAGGACAGGACCAATGGCCGGTCTTGTAGAGTATATTGATCAAGTGGAGTCAGGATAGGTGTTGCAGTCAAAATTATTATTAAGAGAAATGTTCGTAAAAAGGGGATTTGTCTAGAAAAGAAGAAAGAGAGACAGAAGTGTTTAACGTCTGTTTCAGTGAAATAGAAAAGTTGGTTTCGTTTGGTTTGGTTGCGTTTGTTTTCTTTTTACGGCATATCAACTTCAATGGGTTATTTAATGCCGACAAGATTTTTTTTATTGCTGGTAATATTTTTTTCAAAAACGTGTTGCTGGTAATTTTTTCCACAAATGTATTGCTGTTATTAAAACCTATTTTTACACTTTCATAGTATTTTGAACCCATTTTGGAGGGTGAACAATTTGCCTATAGCTAGGACCTTAACAGGTGCTACCAACCCTGTTCAGGTTGGACCTGGGAACATCAGCAGTTAAGAGATGCTTCCATGCTCCTCAAAACCTTCTGATGAGAGGCCTTGCTGTTGGATGTAGTTTATCGTCTTACCCAGGTCGTGGAAAAGTTGTCAATATCAAACCTTTTCATTTGTACCCATTCAAAATAAATACTAGCATTGATATGAGTGTTATTGGAAGAATTTGTTAAAGTTCTTAAGCTGAAATATTTTAACAATATCATAAGTGAATATATTTTATCTCCATGAACTTTTTCGATCATTAACTTAAGAATTAAAATTCATCAGAATATTAAAATAGGAAAACCGAGGTAAAACTAGTATAGAACTTATGTTTTCAGAATATTAAACGAAAATAATTTTTATTTACATTATTCGGACTATTGTCCTCATCTTTGTCGCCATATTTATTACAACGTTTCGGTCGTTGTACACTCCGGCCTTCTTCAGGTGGTTGGAATGTCGACACATGGCACAGTGGATAAAGGCGTTAGTTAGATTCAGTGACAGGACTCAGAGAGTGTGAGTTCAATACCCAGTTAGGGCAGTGGAGAACTTTCAGAGCGAAATTAACAGGAGATAACTGATAACTTAAAACATGAAACGTGGAACTAGAACAGTCTACCCCAGTGAGCGAAATAAAGGGTTCAGTTCGACATTCCAACCACCTGAAGAAGGTCAGAGCGTACAACGGCAGAAACGTTGTAATAAATATGGCGACGAAGATGAGAACAATAGTCCGAATAATGTAAATAATGTACATAATACCTCATCTCAGAAATATAAACAAAATAATTTTTGTTTTAAAATAAGTGTATGAACGTCTACAGAGAGCGACGTCACTTTTTAATTGTCATGTCCCTTTAGTTGAATACAGCTCTCCACAGATTCCTTTTTCTTTTATTATCTAATTTAATTACACCAATCGAAGCTTTCTTTTATCCCATTTTATGTGCCTAATAATATCTTTTATTAGAATTCTTATATGGAATTGAGGAGGCACAGTGAAGTAATGGATAGCGACCCGGATTGAGGAATCATAGAGACGAGTTCGAATTCCAGTCGAATCCATTACATTTATTTACTTCGGAAAGATATGAACTATCTTCTTCTTTTTCCACCCAGCTATTGGTAAAAATCAGGGCAGACCAGGATGGCAACTGGTCTACCGCAGAAAGAAATGGCAACCTACTGTGGGAAAAATCTGACTCGTCAGTTATGTTTTACGCATGGCACATAACTGACTGATATGGATTTACTAAGTGTAGCCTAAATGTGGCACAAGTATGAGTCAACCAGTGAGGATCGAACTCACTATTCAGTGATAACTGATCTAGCGAGGTCACTTCGACGTGGTGTAATGGTTAACAAGCTTGTCAACTGATGACGTCGATCCTTGTTGATTGCCTCATACTTTTGGCCTTGTACCACATGCCATTTCGAAAATCACCGTAACTGATCTAGCGAGACAATGCTCTTAACCATTACATCTATGAAACATTTGTTGTCTCATACGAAACATAAACATAAAAACTGAACTGAATAACACTTACTTACACAGAAAACAGAATCGGCAAACTTATTTATTGGCTGTGATTTGTAACAAAATGAATTGGAATCGATATTCCTTAATGTCGACATGTATATCATGTTTAAGAGTCGAAATTTTTTTACAGTAAAGTTCACCCTGTACAAGGCCCGAAAGCCACTCAAAGTAGATTACAAAGTAAGAGGCAGATATGTAGACGAGATAACCGTTAAGCCTAGATTTGAACAGATTAAGATTGAAGTGAACAGGGATCTTAGGATTCGTTCCACAAAGCAATGATTCGTGGGAAAACGCTGCTCGAGCTGAACTTACATCTCATCAATGGAATATGAAGGAAATGAAAGAGTTTCAAAACAGCAGTACACGCAGTTTCAAGAAGTTAGGAATGTATATTATAAAAGAATTCTCTGTCCGTCACATATTTTCTGCGTCTGACTGCGCATGCACGGATCTAATGCATGAGTGACTGTGAGGTACTCATGCACTACACATTCTTCCGTCATTTAATATATAATGACACGCAATTTTTAAACTCTAAAAAAATCAGTTGATTATCAAATTTTATTGAACATGTCGGAAATTATTAATAATAAATAGAATTGAAACTTTATTTTGAGTTCTCTCTTTGAATTAGAATTTCCTTTTCTGTCTGGCAACAACCCCTGGATAACAGGAAAAGATTATAAGCCGACCCTTCGAAGTATGACTCCTTCAGTCATTCAGTGATACACGCTTTCGATTCGTGACTAAGCAGAAGATTTTCCTCGCTGCTGTTTCTTTCGGTGCTAGATAAGTCGTCATCCAAGGCTATAAGACCGAATCTATCCTGCTATTCCATAGCTGGGGGGAGAAGAGATAGATTCCTACCTTCCCCAAGACCATTTGAGCCTAAGCGAAAGTAAAAAAAAAAAAAAATGGAATTCAAACTCGGCTACCCATTACATCATATTTTTTTTTTAATAAATGTAGAATTTTAAATGAACAATTTAGATTTGAAGTTTGATCTTCTTGCCGTCAACAAAGCAACAGGTGGCAAACTAGTAACACTAAATTCCTAAAACTTTTTTTGTTTATATATTTCTGCCTTCTCATGCTATAATTAAAAAGATACTTCAAGTGAAAGAAAAAAAAAGAAAGAAAATTTAAACGTGTATTTGTAAATAAAAGGTAGCAATTTCATAGCCGTTTTCAAAATCCATTTACAACAACTTAATAAAAAGAATACCCGCTTTAACGGAGAAGCAAAATTATTTATTTACTTGTCCGGTCAATCAAGTTTGTTGCTGTTTTTGTTTAATACATTTCATAAAAATATTTTTAGTACTTTCTTAAACTTGCACCGTAATTCATGGAGGATTGTTCCTCTATATATAGTTTTCCATCAAATAAAGAGACACTGCATCATTTGTAAGTTATTTGGACATATTATTAAAAACAATATCTATTTCATTAAGAAACTGGCGTATAGGGGATGAGTGCAGTGTTGCAAACAGTATTGAAAGTCATTCATTATAAAATGGCGAATAATGAACAGTCAATAAAACATTTTTTCTGGGCTATGAATAGTTGTAGAGAATAGTAAGGCTATTCTTTTCTCTTTTTATTTCTTTTCTTTCTTTCTTTTTGTTAACAACAATATTTTTTGTCATATTTTATGCATTTAACTCTTTAAATAGAAATGTTTTTAAATGAAATATTTCGTTTTTTGTGTAAGTAAATATTTATAAACTAATGATGTGAAATTACCACACGACTACAACATTACTTCGGTCAAAACATCAATAAAATGTTTGTGTATTTGCGATTTGTTAAAAAAAAAAAAAAGAAAGAAAGAAAGAAAAAAAAGAAAAATTATTTTTAAATCTTTTTCTTTTTAACTATGGCGTCTACCGGTGTTTTTGAACGAACGACGTGCATGACTGATAAATTATGAGTGGCAGTTGCAAAAGTTTTCAGTCAATTGATACTAATTTTTATTTTGATAAATATGAACACAAAGACAAAGAAATGCTTTTTTTTTAACAGTACAGCGCTTGGAATATAAATAAGCTTAAACGACATGAAATCAATAGTCAGTTGGGAGAATAGTAACAATGATCACATTATAATTTTAAATTCAGAGACAAGCAGCAGGTGGTGGTAGCGTGGCCGAGCGGTCTAAGGCGCTGGTTTTAGGCACCAGTCTCTTCGGAGGCGTGGGTTCGAATCCCACCGCTGCCAGCTGTAAACTTTTCTTTAAATAAGACGTGTTTATAAAACACTTCTGAAATTTCTCCCGATTAAAGCAACTACTCCGATTTTGTCGGAATTTTTTTTCTCGTTTATGCACACGTTTTTTATTGGCTTTTCAAACAAATTTTGTTTGGGACTCTCACGATCATTTTTTCCCCAGATGTTTGTTGCCTCTAGTGAATTTCTACCTTTTTGTCTTGTTGACACAAAATAATCTCGTTAAAAAGGGGTTAAGATGACTTTGAGCTTGCTTTCCCGTTTCCTAATTAAAATAGCCGTAAGATGTTAGGATATACAATATACAGGGTGTTCTAAAAGTAATAAATATTACCATTGATAACCTTGTAAATTTTATATTTATTTACCAAACAGAATCATGCTTCTGTATGTGAAAATATATTATTAAGAAATTTTATTGGTCAAATTATGGAAGATGATATCATGCAAATTTTCCTTGGTTGCTATTTCAAAAGTGTATGTTTTCTGCCAATTGTCGCATGACTTTTGGAACACCCTGTACATTGATGTCTTTCCTTTTTCGCTTTTAGTCTCTATTTTTTGTAGACGATCATAGTTCTCTACATTTCACTCTTTCTTTAATATATATAAACATTCCTTTGCCATTATTTGCGCTATTTACATTCAGATTATTGTCCTAATCTTTTTTTATTGTTATCACAACGTTTCGGCCTTTGTACTGTCCGGGCTTCATCAATCCGGGTAACAAACAGGGTTTTCCCAACTGAACTACGGAACAATAGCCTAGTGGATTAAAGCGTTGGTTCGTGAATTTGATGACATTATAATTGTGTGTACTTAGTCTCAGTGGAATTAATTGAATAGTAAAAATAAGAACTAGACGAGATATCCGGACAGTGGAACGAGAACAGTCCCCCCCCACACACACACACCGTAGATTAAATAAATGGGGTCATCCCAGAAATTCAGACTGAAAAAATATATTCGCCATAATTATTTTGGAGACAGATAATATAGTCATTTCTTGTTTATGGTTTGAATTCAGTTTTTCTTCTCATAGAATGGTTACCAACCAAGGCACGATAGTCAAGTCTGCTCTTTTTTTATCCAAAGCTGGTGCATTGGGAAGAAAGAAGTAAATGAGCCAGATATAAAAACAGATTCAACCGGAACTTGAATTAGGTTTGCCGATTCCATTGTCTGTTATCTTTAGGAGGTGTGTGTGTGTGGGGGGGAGGTGTAACAGAAATGGCAACACCAGTTTTATTGCAGATTTTATAAGTGTAAATCATTTGTTAGGATTGTTGAACACTCTTCAGTGATTGTTTTGTATTTTTCTTCTGGATCAGTTATAACAAAATTAGTAGAAGAGATTGATTCAGATGAATATAGAATAAGTTTTATTCAACACCACACGATGCTACAAAACGAAATCATTAACTAAAGAACTCGAGTTCTATTCTTAAACAGTCTCATCAGTTTTAGATCCTTATATGGATGTCGTGTATGGCATATGTAACGACAGCTTTACTATTAAGAAGAAAAAAGTATAAGTGACAAAACAACATAGAGATAAGACGTAGTTGAGATAAGTGAATGAATTATTATTTCCTCTTGATTTACAAGGTTAGCTTACTTTCTCGTTCTAGAGTATAGTATATCAGTTGGGGGAGACTGAGAGTTAGTTCGGGGTGTAACACAAGGTAGTAGTCGAGATAGGTTGTCGGAGAAAATCAACACGCAATGTAGTAGTCGAGAGTTAGTCTCTGCTGTTGGTTTTGTCGTTGGTTGAAGGCATTGCTGTTGATAGAAGCGTCTTAGTGTCACTGCCAATTGCCTGTGCAGTAGGGCAGGTTGATCTGTCACTCTCTTTAGAAAATCTACATTGCACTGGATGCAAAAAGCATAAATAAATAAAATAAAGAAATACTGACACCAAAAATTAGATTCATAACTTTTACCAATTTTTGAGAATTATATTTAAAGATCGTCTAAGAAAATGCTTAGAAATACCTAATTTCCACTGGTTTTTGCTTACAAACTGCCTTCGTCATTGTACTATCTAAAGAATAAATCCAAATAAAGTTGATATTGTTCATATTAAATACATTGAATGGAAAATATATTAAAACTGGAATTTTGATTTTCAATCACCAAAGCATCGTATGCAATTGTTTAATGTATTTGATAAATAAAAAATGTGTAAAAATTGTAATGGTTACAAAAATGGCTACTCAATAAATAAAATCTTACAGCATTTGTTAGTTCATAATTAATTAAAACAAAAAATAGATAAGTGTATATAACACCATAATACTGCTGGGCATAAATTATAAGAGAAAATGTTAAAATTTGCATTGTTTATTGAAAATAGCTCTAAAACTATTGCACTATATAAGAAGTTACATTATAATATAGCTAAATTTTTCAGTATAATTTTCCTTTAACGTGACACACTGATTTAGTAATAATGGGCTTGTACCTTGTGTGACGAATGCAAGCCGACATACACACCCATCCCCTTCCCACACCATGACCTAAATCACACACGCGTAGGTGAAAGCTAGAAATAAATCCAGCAGCAGCAACACGCGAAAGCAGCCACGCAATTGGTCGCGAGCAGCCAATCAGCAAGCAGAAAATTAGGCGCCAAAAAGGAAGAGACGCACGTGGTGACTCTAGAAAATTAGTAGCAGGCCAGCCGTTGACGAGAGAAGTCACATCAACTGCAAACTCCAAATAATAAGCTGAGACCGCACAATCCTCGAGGCAGAGAAACAGATCAGATTGTTTCAGTGCCGAGAATGTAAAAATGTCTAATGCAGTAGGCCTTCGCAACTCAAATATCATCTCAAGGAGGAATCTTGAATTCAAACCCCAAGGCAGAAGACATGATCCAGACCGAGATCTAACCTTCAGTCATCAGAAAGAAATGCATATAAAAAAGACGGTTATTGAAATCGTCCGCCAAATCACAAAATATCAGATAAGTTCCTAAACCCCATCCCCGATATTATAATAGCTTGCAACAGTACAATAACATTATGTTCGTGCAAACACCATTACATACGTAATATTAATATTATCCCATTACATATGTTGAGTTCTGCATTTGTTATCGCTCATTTTCTCCCAACTTTGATTGGACACAATATTTCATGTTATCCGTTTATATGTTATTGTCATTTGTCCCATTTTCATGTTATTAAAAATATATTTATTAACATCGATTGTTTCGTTTATCTTTGGTCTACGGTCGGTCGAATGTGTCATTTAGGGGATCCGGGAAAATTAAATTCAATTAAATCCTAATTGAATTAATATTTACTTTTTTTTTTTTACATTATCTATTCCGCCGATGATACGATAATACAAGGGAAGCAACCCTAATCCCTAGACAAGAATCCTTTAACGGAACGTTAATTGAGAAATAAAAAGAAATATAATCGTGCAGGATATATTGATCCTAACCTGTCGTTATCCATCCATACGATAATAACGTTTCGGGGTGGATCTATGATACTTGCTTCTTGTTAATATGCAGTTTGTAAAGCTTCAGTAAATTATACATTTTATAAGGTTGTGCTATAAGGCTTTCACTGATCACTGGAATTAAATTCCAACTCTACAATTTTGAACCTTTTAAGCTTGTTTCTTCAAAAACAGTAACGATTTGGGAAAAAGAACTATTTTGTGTCATTATTTATCATGTCAAACACCAATTTTGAAATTGAATGCAATACCACGCTTCTACTGAGCTGTTGTGGAGTCCGTTACTAATGCCAGACTGGTCGGATCTGCCTTCGTGGATGAAATCAGCGTCGCTTTTATAGTGAGTCAGTGTTTCAGAACAGCCAGCTGCTGTAAAAACCGCTTGGTACTTTTTCTAATTGGTCAGAAAAGATGTTTTATGACCCTGGTATTTTTTTATGGTATTCCGGAAGTGGGTGCGCAGAGTAGGACAAAATTATGGTCTGTTTTTGTCACATGAGCTGTGGATTTCGAAGTGAGCACTTCCGTTCGGGTTAAAGAATTGGAGTTTCGACACATCCAACCCATTCAGAAATGCCTAAACTATCAGCTATATGCAACCGTTTTCTGAAATCAATGATTAAAAATGGCTTCAAGTAAATGCATTCTCTAGGTTTTAATGAAGATAATTTTCCATTAGATCTCATAGAATGGCGCTATAGAATAACAAATAAAGATCTTTACCAAATAACAAAAACCATATCACTTGAACACTTCCAACAGCAGCAACAACTAAAATGAATAGCACATGTAACTAGAAGGGAAAATAATAATATAATCAAGACGTTGACTTTTTTTTGCTTTAAACAAAAGGTTAAACAGGAAACCGTATCAATGCTAGAAAGAGTGTTAACAGTGTATTTGAGAAGTTTCATTTCTTGAAAAACTATTAAAAAAAAAGATTTTTATAAATCTCAACGGCTTGTAACGCTAACTCTTTGATCAATGAATGCCGAATGTTTCCGAATTGGAAACAGCTAATCTCACTCTTACCATTCTGGAATTTAAATCTAACACCTTTCCGTTTTCACTTAAATACATATTTGGAAAAAAACTAAAAAAATCTGTTAATATCGGTACGCGAATAATTTTTCGGCATCCTTGCTGTTAGAACCGTGACGGATTATACATTTTATAATTCATGTTCAATTTTTCTATGTGTTTTATGAGTATTTACACTAGTTATATTCGAACTTTGTCTTCATCTTTGTTGTTTTTATCACAACGTTTCGGCTGCTGTACCCTCCGGTCTTCCTCAGGTGTATATCGACCTAGGCAACCTACAAGGAATTTTGAACTGAACCTTTTATTTAATCTCCGGGGATAGACTCTTCTTGTTCCACTGCTTATGTTTAGGGACATCGTTTAGTTTTTATTTTATTTACCTCTGTTCAGTTATTGCTCGCCTGTTTTCACTAAGTGAAAGTCCCCACTGTCCGATCCAGGGATTGAACTCCCAATTACTATGTCACCAAATTTACCGAGTAGGCCATTGGAATAAACTTACGGCTTTAAAACTCGCATTTACTGCTGATTAGGCTGTCACCGTTGCTGCTGCTATTGGCTGTCATGTTTTGACTGCTGCTGCTGTGATAAAGCACAATATGGCTTGATGTTGTTGTTGGTAACGTAACCTGATCTCCCTTTCTTAGTAATGACATATTCTGTGGTGATCAAAGGGCATTACGAGACAATCCAGGGTAGTTTGAAATAAATATTAACTCAAGTCTCAGCGGGCAATCCCCACCAGGTAATACCTCTCCTTCGCGCGGTTGGAGGCGGGGGGAGGGGGCTGGAGAGTTATTACTTGGGGTCTGCGGTGTCCTCAAAAGGTAAAATGCCGAGTAGTCTTCAGCCATTTTAGAAGGACTTCCCAATTTAAACCTCAACCTTCTGTCACATTGTTGCAATGTGGGCTCGCGGATAAATACCTATTCGACACTAACAAACGTGACTCGTGATGCTGTTGAGTATGTGAGATGGGTGTTAAGAAATATCAGAAGGTCTGAATGATGAGAAGGCTTAAAATTGTGTGTGTTCAATAATCTTCCATCCACAACAATTAATACAAGACAGAGAATAATTATTCAAAATCATAACGTATTGTTTCGAAACGTAACACTTGAATTTATTACGTATTTGATATACATGCATGTGAACTGAAAAGGTTAGAGTTGTGTCTCTTAAACTTGGAAATATTTGTACCTGAGCTCATAAAGTGAAAGTAATTATTAAACTGTAGTTTAGAAGAATAAAGTTCCTTTAGCATGTTTGGAATTGTGAGTTGTAAACCTTGGTAAGAGTTCAGAAGAGATTTTAGAGTTCGTACTTGCGTGAATGTTGGTAATGTTCTTTAACGTCTGACTGCATAGTCAAGATGGGAGTTCTTAAAGGCAACATCTTGGCAGCGAGGAATGAGACGCGAGAGAGAGAGAGAGTTTACACGTTTCCTTTGTGAATAGGGTACATCAGGACACTAATACAATGCTTTTTATTTTCGTTCTTTCATGTTAAGTTTCTTTAGATATTTTTAATCAAATAAAATAAGAAAATAATCTTCTTCAAAAGTAGAATTTACGGTCTTAGATTTGACAATAGAGTTAATGACATAGATAAAGACTTAGTTTAGTCTTTTTCTGCAAACATACACAAGTGTTTTTTTTTTGTTTGTTTCTTCACTGGTTCCTCAACGACCATAAAAGAAGTTGACTGCTTGGCACGAGAAAGAGACAACCCATTTTTACCTTTTCCTTCTCCCTTCGCTCCTTATTTCTCCCAACTGCCGCCGAAAGAGCTTCACAACCAAGGGGAGACAACCATTAATCAAACACTATTATATCAGTCACACTTAGATTACTCAGGTAGAAAATATTATGTAATTGAAAAATTATTAACATATTACCATTAATATTTCCCCAAAATAAAAAGAATTTATATTTACAAAAATTCACACCAAATTCTCCCAGAGTGATGCCCATACATTGTACTCTGATTGGATTTGCGATCGACCCAAATGTTGGCGACTCGGATACGCTATTTCTAAGTGTGGGGCCTTCATTCACCTTCACCCGAATAAATAAGCAAAAAACAGATTTTTTTTTAAATTGTAAAAAATCCTAACCTTAACCCGCTAACTCGCGCCAAAATTTTAATAAAAAAAGAAACTTTGATTTAGAATTTCAAAAGAGTACCAAAAATTCAATAAAAAACAAACAGACTTTGATTTAAAATGTATAATTTCTTTAGGTGAATTAATATTTGTGTTAAGTAACTTTACATTATTTGGGATGTATTAACAGAAAAGATTCACAGTTTTTTTAAATATTAATTTTTCATACTAATTTTCACCGAATAAAAGGCTTAAGATACGTTCGGTCTGGGATGAAAGTGTAGTATCTGGCTTTGGGAGGATAAACTGTTTTATCTCTCAATTGTGACCCATTCATACTTGCTAAAGAATGAAGATCAACGAACATGTACAACATGCCAAGCTGCTCTCATGATGAAACACATTTTAATTGAATGTACTCCCTTAGCCCCTTTAAGACACAAATGCTACAAGGAAATCAACATAAAACTATTTGAAAATACTGAAACTATCAGCATAATGTCCTACCTTAAAGTAATGGGTTTATACCAAAATATATAACATCTACAGTAGATCATCTACAAACTAATCTATAAAACCTACATTTACCCTAAAAGTATAAAAATATGGACAAAATATCTGTAATTGAAGGCATAACATTGCTTACAAAATTGAATAACACATAGAGGTTGGTATGATGCTAAACAAAATCAACCAAACCAAATCATTTTGAATGCTGAATGTTGCGGATTACAATCAAAATAGTTATGCCAAATAAGGTACGTGATATGAATGAACGAGAAGGTAGTAAGAAATTAAGATTATGAGGAAAAGAGGGGAGATGACCTTTGACCGTTGATTTGAAGGAGTGAAGATTGAAGTCACTGATTCTTTTTGATTGATTAGTTCGTTTTCTATAGCTTATCAACCCTTTGCATGTTATTTAAATCCAGAAAATATTTTTAGATTGTAAAAAAATTGGGGGTGGGGCGATATCAATGGTGTAGGGATACAAGCTTGGGGAGTGGAGAGAAGAGGTGGATTCAGGTTTATTCATACCTAAGGGTATTTGCGCGTAAGTGAATATAACCCGAATGGAACTGGAAGTCGACTCTCTGGTTAACAATTCGGAGCCATTATCCACTACACCACCCGCACATCTAAGTTTACAGCACCTGGTATTCCCAAGGGATCATCTATCTAGGTACTGACCAGGCTCGACTTTGCTTGACTTCGATGATTGTACGGGAATCGGTGCTTTAACGTGATGTGGCCGTAAGTCTTAAGATTGAAGTATTCAGGGAAGCAGTAACGCACCAGTCTGTTCCACGAAGTGTGAGTTATTGTGAAAAACTGTCTGAGTAGGACTTCTTTCTTACATTTGGAACACGGGGGAAATGAAGACGATTTGAGGTCGTGGAAGCGGCATGGAATGTTCTAGCTGTAAAGGTTTGAACTAGTGGAACTAAAAAGTGGGCTTTATTTGAAAACTTTCCATAGAAATAGCGATAGAGTAGCCATAAGCTTACAACGTTGCATCTGTGGTAAAGCGGCTGCAAAGTGGAAAATCTCACCACCCACAAGACAACACAAACGATGGGTAAAACAGTAATTCAATGATACATCTTTGACCCACGAGTTATGATTATCTCGTATATAGAAAGATATGGCGTCATTGCCAATTTGTGTCAAAATTAATATAGAAAAAGTAACCCTCTACCTTGAGTGGAGCTTGAGCCTTGTCTTGGGCGAATTAACTGCAAAAAAAAAACCCAAAAAACTTCCAATAATTGAGATACAATTTAAAACAGTAATTTATTTACATCTTTTAAAGCAAAATTTTGTGAGAACAAAAGCCACAAACAATAAAAGAAATAAACAGGAATACGTTTGAAGTGGATTATCTCCCTTACACATATAGTGTCTTGATTATAGTGTCAAGCGGTATTAATATAAAAAGCAGCGCGCATTCAAAAATCTTTACCATTTCCCATTTTTTTTTTGTTCCCTGGACAGCTATCGCTCAGTGTGTAAGTAAATTGGCTACACCCGTCAAGTACTTGCAATCAGTCTGACACATACACTCACACAATTACTTATTATTTCCAAAAATTGTGATTTTTGTGAGACTATATTGTTTTTATTTTAAACGGGAATAATGTTTGTTTATTTATTCGTCATTTATATTTGAATTTTTTCGCAGAAGTAGTGACCACAACCGTTTTTAAGATGAGACTTGAGGTAAGAGAGATGTCGTTCTACAGGAGGATGCTGAGAATGCCATAGACGGAGAATGTAAATAACGAGAAAGTTTTAAAAGAAATGGAAACAAGAAGGACACTTTTACCTAAAATCAAAAAAAGTTGAAATTTCTAGGGAGCATCATGAGGGGGGAGAAGGCTTCGAAAATAGGACACTCACAGGACATATTGCAGGTAAGAGAGGGACAGGGGGGAAACAGCGAGTAACCTACTTAACAAGCTTGTGTAAGTGGATGACAAAACATGGAGTGGTAGGGATAGTAAAAAGACAAAAATTGCCTAGAACTACAAAGTGCAGGAAGCTGTGGAGAGCTATGATCGTCCACATTCTGAAGGGAAGCAACATATATAAGAAGAATATAAAGGATACATTGACCGAAAAATTAAAAAGAAAAAAAAATAATTGATTTTAAAACTTGACAAAAATGTTGTTAATTTGTAACAATAATTTATACTCAAAGTAATTTTTTTAAATTTGCATTCACATTTCCGAAGAGACCGCTTTTTTATCGGTGAAAATCGGAATATATATAAAAAGGTGAAGAGAAGGAAAATATTATCAAGTGGCTGCATAAGAGCAATCAGGGCCGTTGTCGGCATTAATTAAAATTATCAGTTTGTAAAAATCTACTTTTCTTAAAACAGAAGAAAAAAAAAATTCTGTAAAGATTAATCTGATGACAGCGATAGGAATCGAACCCATGTCCCCGAAGAGACTGGTGCTTTAATTATTGTTAATTATTTTTAATTTTGTATGACAATCAAAATTAAACTGTGAGCCTTCCACACGAAATATTTTCTTATCTTGTATTCTACTGAAGTTGATAATTAAAATAGCAAATAAAATTTCAATAACTGTGATTTTTTAGACTATACAGAGCCCAAGAGTCACTCAAGGTAGAGATTTACTGAAGGGGGTTGTTTTGTGAACGGTAAAAGTAAGAGGCGCAGTTTATGAGGATATGTGGGAAAGATAACGGTTTACGCTAGATTTAATGAGGTTAAAATAATAGTGCTCGGGAAAGCATCCTCTTGGGAGTCGGTTCCAAAAAGTAGCTGTCCGGATGGGACTTACTTCTAATTAATGAAGTACAAAAAGACTGTGTGTTTGGCCTCGGTGTACGTGGCGTGGCAGGTCTTAGTTGTGAGAGTAAAATATAAAAAGACTTTGTATGTAAATGCCACGCCAGTGGTAATAGGGTCAGACCAGATAGGAAATGTAGGCGCCATTTCAAATTGCTCATTATTTTTATAATAAGTGCTATTAATGTATATAAATTTTCTTTACAATATTAAAGTTTAGCGCTAAAGGATGTTCTTTGAGTCTGTTTATAATATCAATATTCTTTATCAAAGAGTTCCTCTTTACCTCAACCTCATAAGAACATGTCAATTAATCTACCTGTTCCCCATCTGATCTTGTAAAGGTGTGTGCAAATTGAATTTTGTGGATGTGCGGATAGTTTATATCCGTGCGGAAAGTGAGATCGGTGAACAGGGTTCAAATTTTGGGCTTGTCTGTTGTGTTTATTTGTTTTTCTAATAATGCCCTTCCATGAGTCCACATTTTCTCTTGTTAATTGTTAAATAGCCGAGTAGACATGTCGTATCCTGTCAGCACTCGCACATTTTTGAAAAAAAAAAAAAAAAAACTGAAAGAAAAAGCTTAACGAACGTTGGTGTAAGACTGATTCAAGAGATAATGAGGCCTCAAAAGTACCCCCCTCCCCCCAAAAAAGGACGTTTCGCGATCGAGAGTCATGGGTAACCTTTTTGTAGCAATGGGCCGCATGATCCTTGGCTCGTCACAAGTTGGGTCGCACTACTAAAAAGATTCAAGCTAATTTTTTTGTAGTAGCTATCTCAGTTATTTCCATTACAGTATTCCATATATTTTGTAATTCCCGTTTATAGGAGAGACTTTGTAAATCACAGATGCAAAATAATAGTAACCAATCCTTGGTCAAACGCCACTAATTCCCATACATATATTTTCCTTTTTACCCGTCACGTGATCTAATTATTTCAAGATGAGACTGTACTTGCTCTCTGGCAATCCTTGTTCAAACCCAAATGTCGGCAGCGACATTTTATTCCTTTATGACTATATACGTGTGTATCTCAGAAATAAGGGAAAAGTTAATTTCTTTTTCTTTGGAGAAATGATTTTTCTATGATTAAAAAATTGAAGTCTTGCTATAATATTATCATTGATGACAGTGTGATTAACACATGTCACTGCATGTGATTTATTTGTTTGGTTTGGTTTGGTTTGGTTTGTTTTACGGCATATCAACACCTCAATGGGTTATTTAATGCTGACAACATTTTTAGGATAGATTCGTATGAATATAATATGTATTCTTTGGTTTTGATTGGTTTGGTTTATTTTGTTTTACGGCATATCAACCTCAATGGGTTATTTAATGCCAACAATTTTTATTGCTGGTACTTTTTTTTTTAAATGTGTTGCTATCATATTATATTATAATATTTTTTCCTTAAAAAAATCAATTTCTGGTAATATATTTTGATAAGTGTATTGCTGGTAATACATTTTTTATTCAAAATATTTATTGCTGGTAATAATATTTTTACATTTCTGGTATTAAAACCTATTTTTACACTTTCATTGTGTTTCGAACCCAGTTTGGGGGTCAACTATTTGCCCATAGCTGGGGCCCTAACAGGTGCTACCACCCCGGGTCAGGGTGGACCTGGGAACACTAGCAATTAAGAGGTGGTTCCACGCTCCTCAAAACCTCCTGATCAGAGGACTTGCTGCTGGACGAAATTTATCGTTTTACCCAGGACGCGGATGTAGTTTTATCCAGGACGCGGATGTCATACCCAGGACGGGATTTATTTGTAATTCATTCATTTGAAAATGAAATAAAATGTATATTTCTTCTTTAGTGAAAAATTATTATGTTTCACAAGTAAAGGACGTTTACGCGTATGACCTTCCTTAGTGAAAATCATCAATAGGTGAAAATAATGAAAACATTATTTTTATCGAATGTTTACAAAATTCAAGAAACATTGTACTTAATCATTGTGGTTATGCATGAGAGAATGTGTGAGTGAACAAGTGAGAACAAAACAAAATTTGAAGAAACGTTATTTCCTTTAAGAAATTAAGCGGGCTATTCAGAAAGAGCGAACAGGCTGCAGTTTAACCATGAGAGCCCTAGACTTTCAATAATACAAATATCCTGAATTTCTTATTACTAACATTGGCTGGTTACCAATTATACTGTGAAAACAGACTTACATAGCAAACTATCTTATTTGTCTCGCCATAAATGTCCAAAAAATGCATTGTCCGTGAAATACATTGGAACTTAGATATTCTGGTAGAAAATCTAACAAGAGAAAACATTTTCTTCTCAGCCTTTTGACCTGAGAGGAGCATTATATAACTAATTCTTTTTTCAGGAGACCCGTCCTCACAGGCAATACACACTTATACTCGGCCTTGTGCAACTCACAGTGTGTTAGAGAATATAGATGTGCAGATAAATATCACTTCTCAGTTTTCTGACTAGGACTGGGATCAAATATGGGAGAAAATGATACACAAATTTTTATATACTAGAATTATCCTAGGAAAATTAATGATAAAGTGGAAAAAATTTCTGTGCATGTGTATCAGCGAAAATATTACTTTTAGTTTTAGTTTAGTATTTTTTTTTTTAGTCCGACGAAGCTCTAAAGTATGAAACGCGTCACACAACTTTTTCCCCCGATTTCTCATTAATTTTCTTAACATATAAACATACACAGAAATATATCAAGTGAATACAAACGTTTACAGTAAAACTCACTTTAAATCTTGACCTTGTGTCACAACCAGTACTGACGTGGACGCACTGAAAACAGCGACAATGTTTAAAAATCTTAAATCTTAAAGAAGATTGATAAGCGACACAAATACATATAAATAGTATAACATTATCAATATAATAATTCGTAGATCGGACAACTGTCGTTGGTAGCGTGGCCGAGTGGTCTAAGGCGCTGGTTTTAGGCACCAGTCTCTTCGGAGGCGTGGGTTCGAATCCCACCGCTGCCATTGTTTTTTTTTTTTTTTAATAATTTGTACGGACCACCAAATAAGATAAAAAAAATCGAAGGAATATCTGAATGCATTCCTTGCAAAATGTTCAAATGTATTTTTCTTTCTTTTCATGACGTGGGTAATCACAGCTCTCCATAACTTCCGATCCCTTGTAGCTCTTAGTAATGTTTATTTTTGGGGGAATTTCTCCCCTTGCAACATTCATTCGTACATACTAGTCAGGTAGGTGACCTGCTGAATCCTGTCTCTTTATCTGAATAAAGGTTGAAAAGTCGTCTTTAAATTATTCTCTCATCGGAATTTTTTTTATTAATGTTTACCAAATACAAGGCCTAAGAGCCACTCAAAGTAGAGAATTACTGTGTGGAATTGTATTAGCATGAGAAAGGGCAAGATAACAGGAAAGATAGACAGCTAATTCTAGACTTGAAAAGGTCAATTAAAGAATAAAATTTCATAGTTCAGGCGGAGACCTTCGCAGTATAGAGTTGAAGTAGACTTTAGAAAGGACCGGAAGCCTAATCCTAAACAGGAAACAAGAAATGAACCTCTACTCCCGTTCAAAGGAATGCGGAGGAGTGTGAACCGGACGATAGGTAACACATCTACTCATATTGGCGGAGAAAAATAATTACTAAATAAAATTTCAGATTTCAGACGGAGACGTCAGAAGTACATAGTTGAAGGAACCGGAAATCCAATCCTAAACAGAAAAAAGGGATGAACCTCTACTCCTGTTCAAAAAACGAGGGAGGAGTATGAACCGGACGAAAGGCAAAGCTATTTACTCCTATTAGTGTGTGTGGTGGGGGAATAAATAAATAAATAATGAAAAATAATTCAGAATTCAGATGAAGACATTAGATGTACAGAGTTAAAGTAATTTTTAGAAGGAACTGGAAACCCAATTCTGAACAGGGAACAAGGGTTAAATCTCTACACCTGTTCAAAAAACCACAGAGGAGTATGCAATGGATGATGGACAAACTTTCTGTAATTTGAAATCTAAGTACTGGCGTTTCTTATCGTTCAAATTATTCCAAATATATATGTTTTAGTCTTGCGCTTTAAGAATAAAGAAATTTCCAGTTTCTTTTGGCACATCTGCACTCTCTCCCATCAGTCATGGTGGCTTTGCGATAATTAGTGCCATTGTGCAACTGGTTTTTGAGTAATTCTTAATTAACTAATGAAAAATAAATTGACAAAAATATATATTTAGGGGAGATAACTGTTAATTGTTTCCTTTGACATATCTGCACTATGTGACACCAGTCCTGGTAGCATACCAGTGACGTTACTTTAATGGTAATTAGTTATAATCAAGTTTCGCAATAATTAGCATTTACAAATAATTATAAATGAGTAGAAAGGGACTTGACATTGAAAGCCACTGAAAATGTCGTTCTATGTGGGTACTTTTAAAACAATTAAAAACAAAAACTTTCTTTAGAGATTAATTAAAAAAAAAACAGATATCAAGTATTAAAGATTTCTGATTCTATATTTTTATCTGATCCTCCCGTAAAAAGATCCATTTTTTTAGCTATTTTACCGTAAACATTTTTTTTATTTTAAATAAACAATTCTTTTTTTGCTGTTTGTTCCTCTTGAAAGAGACCTAGAGACGTTTTCCGCATATAGGACTTTCCATAAAAGCTTTAGATGCTAATATTTCTGAAAAAAGAAAAAAAAAAAACTAACAAATATGGGGTTTTCAGTCTTAATGGGAAAATTAATAGCAGTTATGATTTTAAACAGATGAGACTCCTCCGCTTAATAATAGCATTGACAGAGATTGAGTCAAGAAATCATATTTATCTTTCTGTTTTCTCAGTTTCAGTAAAATTTTACGGCCTTCAGCCTCTCAGTTTCCTATATCGCCGACGATTATTACTATTACTTCTACTAATAATAATGGTACTACCATATCCGAGAAAACAATATGGCGTGGTGTACAAATAGGATAAAATGTTCCTATGTGACTAAAACTGAAGAAAACTTTGGTTTAGCTCTCGGAGTTTCATTGTTAAGATTCAGGTAGTTATTCCTAGGACATACAACAGAATATCACAGTTCGCTATTTTATGTAAATTATTATTATTATTATTATTATTAATAATAATAATAATAATAATCGCTGTTTTTTAACAGTCGGAGGGTGCCGCGATAAAAAGAACTTTAATAAAAAAAAAAATATCATAGTGAATTTATACATTTAATTTGTTCTTGAGAATTGACAACAAAAATAATAAGCACTATTTATTTATTAGATTCTTTATTGGAATGTTTGGCAAAACACTGGCTAATTGCCAATCGATTCGAACTTTATAAAATGGTAAATAAAGATTCCCTTGGAGTTGGTTCACATATTTTAATAATTTAATAAATGTTTATAAATTAATGAATAAAAAATGTTTTCATATTTATTTATTTCTAAATTAGTAAATGACAAATATCGCATTGCATTAGTTTTACAATTTTATTAGTTTTTAGAATGTTGCAAATATAAAATTATTCTTGTAAATAAATGATCTAATAAATAAGTGGTTTAGTATTATTGTTGTAAATTCTCAAGAACAAAAAAGATGTATATGTTTTGTTTTTATTCCAATTCTAATCCTTGTTTTTTAAATGCTGAGGGTTGAAGGTAGTTAAAATAATAACGGTATCAAGGGAAAAACCGTCCTTTTAACACTGTTTTTTTTTGTCTTTTTTTCTGGAACGAATCGTAATTTTTAACTTGTTAGGTTAAACTATTAACTTCTACACGATGACTTAAATGAGTACAATGAATTACTTTTGAAATCTAACCTTTAATTTTTATTTATAAGATTGTTTTTGGAATATTAAGAGTTTTGAAACATGAACTTGATGAAAAAAAGGGTAACTAACATCAAAAGGAACACGTTGTTAAAGGCAAGGGAGATAACGTCTGTTTAAAGATCAAATTGCATGTAAACAAACTTGAGTCGTGTTCAGCCGTTTCGACCGAAGCAGGTAAGTACATTAAAAGTTCAATAAAGATTCTCGCGTGAAATATTTAGAAACCATTTTGGCAAAGGCAACAAATAACCCTTCGGGAAAGAAAACAAACAACAGAGCGAGTTAGAAACCCAAGATGACATTAAGTCTTTTCACTAACCTTTAGACATGGTTGAGTTTTCTTTAATAGTCAAAAATCTAGAATTTGCCATGTTTGTTCTGATCTCAGACGGCAACAAAGATGTCAGTCGTCTTCATTAATAAATAAATAAATAAATGGTTTTTATAATCATTCAGACAAATCTGCTTGGTCAAACATAAGAATTAGCGTATTTTATAATATTCGAAATAGAAACAGTCCTCTTATACGCATAAAGCAGTTGAACTTTAAGAAAATCAATTGAAAAAACAAAGAATAAAAAAAATACGTAATACAGTGTAACCCGGATATAAGAGAGTTGTCGGGACCAGAGAAGAAGTCTCTTATATCCGTGTTTCTCTTATATCCGGGTTTGGTCTATTTTATATACATTAACACAGGCTCTAACTTGGGACCAGATAAAATCTCTCTTATATCCGGGTTTCTCTTATATCCGGTCTTTTATATCCGGGTATTGGGAGTAGCGCTAAATGTCAGAACTATATGGAAACCTAGCAAATATTACGCAGACAATCTGTGAAAAGGTGAGTGCAATTCAGTGACCATTGTCGCAAAGTAAACAAGAATTTGTGCATTAGTTTATGGGATCCAAATTATGGAAAAAGATGAAGAGGCAGACTAGCAAGAAACATTCAGCGATCAATTGATAGACAACACTGAACTCAGAAGAAGTATATGATCAAAGATTACGGATACAATCAGGGAAAGACGAGTTCACTTCAATGGCCACTGGTGGAGAAATAAACAAGAAGTTGTGCATCAGTTTGTATTATTCGAACTAAATTATAGGAAAAGATAACCCGTCATAACTAATGACAACACCAGAATCAGCAAGGACGAACTGGGGAGAGCTATGTATAACAGAATTGGTTAAAAGTATCCGTTTAACGGTTCCCAATAAGAAAGATAGGTTATATTTGTTATTTTTTGTTAATTATATCACTCCATCGGTCAGTTATGTGCCATGCGTGATACAATTTCGATACATGACCGACAGAGGCAGATTTTTTTCCCGTAGTAGGCTGCCATTTCTTTCTGCTGTAGGCCAGTTGCCATCTAAGGCTATAGAACCCGGTCTGTCCTGCTATTTACCATAGCTGGGGGTTGGGGGAAGAAGAGGATTCCCAAAGGTGTTAGCACATATGTGAATGTAATGAATTCGATAGGAATTCGAACTCGGCTCTCCGATTCTTCAATCCGAGCCGCTATCCATTACTCCACCGTGCCCCCCTCATCCTATGCAAAAAGCGACTAAGACACAAGGGGTTACTAAGTGTGAAAGAATAGGAAAAAGGAGAAACATTATTAAGGAGAACGAACAATAGAAGAAGAGTAATCAGGAGGACAGTAGATAACGATGGAGTTGCATTTAAATTTTTGAAGATCAATGTTGGCTGGTAAACATGGAACAAGGGGGGTGAAAAAAGAAACTGTTAGCATAGAACTTGCGGTTTCATCTCAGCCAATCCAATTGTGAATTGATGAGACATTGACGTCAATCGACTATTGCGCTTAAATTCATAACCACAGCGAAGAGTTCATCCGAACAATTACCACGAAAATATTCATAGAAGAGTCACGGGAAAGATACATTACGGCGATGGGAAAGTGACTGAAGCTGAGATGCCAGGTCAGGACCAATAATATTGCTGATTCTTCTTTCGATTTTATCAGGGATCTCTAAATATACAGCAGGAGCATCGGACAATATGTGGCAGCAATATTCAAAGCATGGACGTATAAATATGTAAGATAGACTCTGGAGATAAAAATTGTCTGCGGCAGACTTAGCAATGGATTCAATATAATCTTTCCACTTCATATCATCAGAGAATGTTAACCCAAGAAGGCGCAGCGAGTTATTTTCATGGAGGTGAGTATCAGTCATACTGATGAGAGACAGGAAAGATTCTTTCAGGTGATTAATAGAAAGAATGAACAAAATAAGTAAAAATACCTCAGCATATCACAACTAGTATATATATATATATAGAATAGAGGATTATTATTATTATTATTATTATTATTATTATTATTATTATTATTATTTCCTTTGATTTCTGTTGTATACTCATTTCCTTCCGGGTCCCAACCAGAGATCTAAGGTCAGAAATGATATCATGATTTTTCCATTGAATATCTTTGAAAAAGAAAATAAAAAGAAAACAACCTAAGAACACAAAATTTACATAGATAAAGCCATTCGTAAGGTGTGAGCTGAGGACAGTTTTCTGTATTTCTTTCGGGCATAGGCTACTTTCAGTGAATCTATCAGAATCTTTTCTAATCAAACCCAGGGCTCCAACCACAACTGGAATTATTGTCTTTATGTACCACGTATTTTTTGATTTCCACCCAAAGATTCTTGTATTTTGATAGTTTTGGGAAGCTCTTCAAGTATACATTACTGTCTGCAAGACCTGTCATGTCAATAAGAAAGCACATTCTGTTTTTGTGGTCTTTGATCTTTGTGTCTGATCGATTAGCTTTGATTGTCCTGCCTGTGTGTATTGTAAAGTCTCAAATTGTTACAGGTCCGATGTCTGTAACCGAGTCTTGGGTCGGGGGTATTCATACCAATTTCTGGCAGTTTCATCCCCATAACAGTTTCAGATTTTCCAGTGCAGATATTGGCCAACACTGTTAATACCGAGTTTTATATTCAGTGGGTGCTAATCCCGTTCAATCTGATACAAGATGGTCAATTGTTTCTGGATATTCATCCCAGAATCTGCATTAGGAGCCAACACAATTATTATTATTATTATTATTATTATTATTATTATTATTATTATTATTATTATTATTATTATTATTATTATTATTATTAATAATAATAATAATAATAATAATAATAATAATAATAGTAGTAGTAATAATAGTAGTAGTAGTAGTAGTAGTATTTCAGTATGTTCTTGGATAAGATCTTAATATGTGTTAATGTATCAAGCGGTGGAGTAATGGATAGCGGCTTGGATTGAGGAATCGCAGAGCCGAGTTCGAATTCCAGTCGAATCCATTACATTCACTTACGTGCTAACACCCTTGGGAAAGATATGAATCCTCTTCCTCTCCATCCAGCCGTCGCCGTAATTGTACCAAAGCACCATTGAAATTAAGTCAGCCTGTTCAGCGGCTCGGATTGAGGAATCAGAGAGCCAAATTTGAATTCTAGTCCAATCTATTTCGTTTACTTACGTACTATTACCCTTGGGAAAGGTATGAATCCTCTTCTTCTCCCCCCCCCACCAGCTATGGGTAAATAGCAGAACAGACCGGGTTCTATAGACTTGGATGGCAACTAGTCTACCGCAGAAAGAAATGGCAACCTACTGTGGGAAAAACTCTGCTTCGTCAGTCATGTATCGAAAGATACATGATCGCTTAAGCGTATATCACGCATGACACATAACTGATTGTTCTGTCCATAAAGTGTCCAATTGAAAAGAGGCAATTGAAGCGTTCTACAATTCTCGCTTGGGGGACTCTTCTGGCTTCTTGCTTCCCTGTCAACTACGATCTTCAAAAGATAAAAAAAAGAAAACTGTCTTTAAAACACCACAAAAAGAGGTTTGAGAAAAGTGTAGCAAGCAAGAAAAGAGGAATGACCCGCAAGAAAATATTTGAAGATGCTGATGTTGCAAGAAAAAATCAGAGAGAAAAGATGCAGCATATTAACAATATTGGCTAAAGACATAAAGCAACCAAATTACCATCTTTATGTAAGCATCACAAACAAAAACTCGTATAATTCGGGCGAAGTAATACATGAAAACTGATTTTCAACAGTAATTTTTAGTGATGAATGTAGAGCTACATTGGACGAACTTGATGCTTAGCCTGGAGGTTGCTTCCTTTGTGGTTGGTTATTGCCATCATTATAGATTTTTTTTGGTTCTTACATTATCAATAAAAGTTAATGATGTAAGAAGACAGAATGTATAATCGTCAGCTAGAGGAATAGAACAAAGTGGGAGACACGAATTGGAGATGTCAAAATCAAACAAGTACAGAAGTTTAATTATCTGGGAAGAGTTTTAACAAAGGGTGTAAAATGTGACACCGGAATCCGAAGATGCAATGGAATAACAAAAAATCCTTCCAAAAATTAAACAAAGTACTAAGAAACGGGAAATTTTCGTTAGAAACAAAGAAAAGAGCGCTGAACTGTTATGTAATATCAATTCTCCTAAATACCAATGAACGCTGCACAAGTTGTCCAAAGATGAGAAGGAGTCAAGGCAACGGGGATGTGGTTCTACAGCAGCATATTGAGAATAAATGCTAGTATATATGTACATATATATTTCGAACTCGAGAAATCTCAATGAAATATATATATATATATATATATATATATATATAGAGAGAGAGAGAGAGAGAGAGAGAGAGACATACATACAGACAGACAGACAGACAGACAGACGGTGGAGTGGTGGATAGCGGCTCGTTGAGGAATCAGAGAGCCGAGTTCGAATTCCAGTCGAATCCATTACGTGTTAATAGCTTTGGGAAATAACGTGATACGTGCTAATACCGTTCTTCCCCCAGCTATGGGTAAATAGCAGGTCGGAGTGGGTTCTATAGCCTGATCTAGGAGAAGGATAACTCTGAATTCAAAACCTGCGGAGGGTCGTTTGGGGACCTTGTGGCACGTGGTCTCTGTAGTCGGCTCTTCAAAAAGTGTGGTTGGCTTCACAAATCATATCAAACCATATGTGCAGGTACATGACCCTCATACGTCGTAAATAGAGAGATATCCATATATATATATATATATATATATATATATATATATATATATATATATATATATATGTATATAGTGCCGAACTGCCGAACTCCCCGACAGGTGGGGGCCCCGGGCAGTGCTTTGTAATTTGTGACCCATGCTATCTTTTTCTACCAATATTTATAAATTAAACTATGCGCAACTGACTATTAAAGAATGAAAAATTTTAATCGAAAGTCCTTTTTTTTTTCATCCAAATTCATGGATTTATTTAACTAATGTTAAGTTTCGACAAAACACTATTTTTTATACCATTCAATATTTTTTTTATCCTTGTTTAATGTGGTAAAATTATTCCACTTTTTAAGACGGAAAATCTCAAGTTTATGTTAAAAATTGCTGGCAAAACATTGTTGACTTACTTAAGAACGAATTATCTATTATGACATGTCTCTAATTTGTATTTAGAAACATTGTATTCTATTTTCAATTTTTCTAGTTGAATTGTTCACCCATATTACATAGAATCCATTATTGTACATAATTAAGTTACAATGTTAAGTTACTTTTCTCACTTTAAACGTTATTTTTAGTGGATACTCATTTTATTAAAGAATGGGTTTATTAATTTTCGTCTACCAGCCTGAATATTCGAAAAATCGTATTAAAGAAAATATGCGCTCTCCAGCAGGATTCAGTAGGATTCTGGAATATTAAGCTCGGTAGGTGAAAATAAATATATCTACTATCTAATAAATAAACGGAACATCTGCTCAGATATTAGTATCCACTAAAAATAATGTTTTAAGTGGTTAAACTCTGTAGGGTTAATAAATAAAAAAATCCATTACTTCTTTAGAATATATATATATATATATATATATATATATATATATATATATATATAAAGATTGTATTTCGACAAAAATCGTTTTACCAGGGTAATTTTGTAAGGTAACGTATCTATGCCAAATAAAGATAAGGTAACCATTTTTTTTTATTTATAATGCTCGATATCATCAAATAAAGTATTCATATTAATATTAATAATAATAATAATAATAATAATAATAATAATAACAACAGATGTCATCTTTGTTCATAAGTAAGATTAGTAGAGAAGGGTGATCATGACCGGGTGTATTGTTTTTAAGTTTGAAGGATGTGGCAGATAAAATAACTTGGGATAACATTGGGAATTAAGATAGTTGAGATCAACTTCAATCAGTAATTGGTTTACTCATGCCGAAAGTTTTTTTTAACGGCAGCGTTATGCATTGTTTTTCAGAAAACCTGTCACCATATCACAGGCACATTGGCCTGTGATGCACGTGCTTGGTATCTCCTTCCTTATCAGACTGGGTGTCATGAAGGCTATATTGGGTTTCGTACTTTGTTGGGTGCAGCTCACTCAGTGACTCAATACAATAATAATAAAAGTAAAATATAAAAAATTGTTCACTTAGCTATTTAACAACAGTTATGTGAAGTAATTTCTTAATATACTAATAACGTTGCTTGACCCTCATGCGTGAAAATCGACGAGAGAGTCCAGTTATATATATATAGATATAAAATTGGACATTGAAGTTTGTTTCATGCTAAATGTAATCGTCAGGCCAATTAGCATGAAACAGACTATTAACTCTGGGTGTTGACTTCAATGTCCACTTTTATATATAAATTCCCTCTATCCCTAATATTGAACACATAAACCCATAAATACGGCATACCGTAAAACTATTTTATCATATATTTCTCAATCCGAGCCGCTATCCATTACTCCATCTTGCCTATATATATATATATATATATATATAAAAGGTTAATGTTCAGAGTTGAATCAGTGCTCAATACACGTGTGAAAACTAAAATAAAACTAAAAATAACAATTTCAACTTTTAACTTTAAAAATCAGGTCAGTTGTATCCGCTACCTTGGTTTCAACCTTACGGTTATCCTCAGGCGATTTTTATCAAATGACCTCTTAACGCTTTATTAAAAGAAAAAAAATAACGCTTTATTTAAAAAAAATAAAGTGATAAGAGGTCATTTGATAAATCTGTGGATACCGTCAGGTTGAAACAAAGGTAGCGGATTCAACTGACTTCCTGGATTTTAAAGTGTATATATATATATATATATATATATATATATATATATATATATATATATATCAGTGAACATTGAACAGGCTGCTTCATGCTAGACGCCATCGTGGCCTGACGATTGCGTCTAGCATGAAATAGACTGTCACCTCAAAGTGTTGACTTCAATGTTCACTTTTGCATTTACAGACGCTTTATCGCTGATATTGAGGACTTTATCCCATAAGTATAGTACACCTGAAACTATATATATATATATATATATATATATATATATATATATATATATATATAGTCAATTGCTGAAACCCCTGACGTGTGGACAGAACGATTACTAAAAGGTTCGTCTACGAAACTCCAGAGTCGAGGTGGTGAATATAACATCAGTCAGTTAAGTGACAAATTTTTATTAATCACACACACACACACACA
The DNA here is from genome assembly GCA_903632075.3 of Acanthosepion pharaonis. Taxonomy (NCBI): domain Eukaryota; kingdom Metazoa; phylum Mollusca; class Cephalopoda; order Sepiida; family Sepiidae; genus Acanthosepion; species Acanthosepion pharaonis. The sequence goes on from CAHIKZ030002977.1 coordinate 406,636, forward strand.
CACACACGCGCACGCACACACACGCACACACACACACACACACACACACACACACACACACACACACACACATATATATATATATATATATATATATATATATATACTCATGATGAATTATATAATAATGTGAGAATATGTTTATAATGTGCTAGTATGTGTAGCCATGAACAGTAATATAACCAAGGGTGTGATTATGCACACTTTAACATATATTCTCTTTTGCATGTATTTATGCAAACATACACAGACACAAACCCAACCCCTCAGTCTCTCTCTCTCTTTCTCGCTCTCTTTCTCCCCCCCCCTCTCTCTCCCTCTGTTTGTCTGTGTGTCTTTGTTTTACTTGTTCGCGTACTTATTGCGCCCATTTGGACGGCATGGTTGCCATTCCTGACGATCTTGGGCGGCGTTCTCTGACAGAAACCCCACCCTCACCAATCTCCGTTCCTTTCCGACTGCCAACTTGCCTCGGCTCTCCTCCAATCCAAAATCTAGACCTTCATTACACCACCACCTCCGCTGCCATCGTCACCCGCAGGTGCCCCACCCCTCCGTCTCTTCTTCCTCTTTTTTTTTTACTCTCTAGGGCCCACTCGATCTACGTACATTCACCCCCTCCTCTTATCTCTACTTATTATCCCTCCATTTCTCTCTCTCCTTCCTCTCCTTTTCAGGATACCTTATCCTATCATATCTCACCCTCTCTACCGCCCCCGAAAGGACAAGCCTTTATCTGTTTCTTTCTCTTTCGATCAAAACACACACACGCACCCCCCCCGCACACACATACGCACTCATGCCATATGACGTTGAAACACCAGTTCTCGTACGAACACCAACGTTAAGCATCGTCGAGCCTGATCAGTACCTAGGTGGGTGACCGCATTGGAATACCAGATCCTGTAAGCTTGGATGTGTGAGTGGTGTAATGGATAACGGCTCGAAATTGGAAATCGGAAAGCAGAGTTACTTACTATCTAAAAATACATTCTGACTTTAAATAACCTGCAAAATGTTGATAAGCCGTAAAAAACCAAATCAATCAATCGCACACATAAATTGAATAAGTGATGCACTGATTGTACAGGCAAAAACACATTAAAAACTAACACATCTCAAAACGCTCATGCATATATATAAAAGAAAGTATTGGATGAGAATCCAACAGAATGGTATATATATATATATATATATATATATATATATATATATATATATATATATATAAGAATGATAAGAAATAGGAAAACTAGTAATTGCTGACGCGTTTCGTCCAATGTCGACTTTATCAAAAACGTGTCAGCAATTACTAGTTGTCCTATTGTCATTTTTATTCATAAATATTGTCTTCTCTACTGGTTGAATCGGAGAAATTTTCATATATATATATATATATATATATATATATAAGACAATTTCGACGATATTTAAAGGACGTAAAATTAAACACCAAACGCAATACACTTGTATGCCATCGAAACATTCACAATCTTGACATGGAAAACGCCATTTTAATAAAAAGAGAATATAATTTATTCAGAAAAAGATGCTTTGAAAGTCACATGATCTATAAGTTCTCTACGATTACTATGGGATTGGACCATTTTAGTTTATCTAAACTTCTAACTAAATGTAAATCACGAACAAAAAACAGCCCTAGTAAAAATGAGTTAAAATCTAATTTTTAGGTCCGCCTATCGCCCGGTTCACGCTCCTCCCAGGTTTGATCCCTTGTTCCCTGTTTAGGATTGGATTTCCGGTACATTCTAAAGTTTTTTTTTTCATTATCTTTCATTCCCAGCAGCCCCTTGCGATTTAGAGGCATTATCATCATGCTGATAAAAAAAATTACAATAAAAAGAAATGTAAAAACAAACGATTCAGTATGTATGTTAAACTGGCACTTGGAAAATAGTTAATTTGAATTTGATGAAATTGTGACCAGAAAATAAATGTTACTATCGCCGGTTGTTTAAAATTTCCGAAATTTACATGCAGACTATTGTCCTCATCTTTATTATTATCATCACAACGTTTCGGCTGTTGCTCTCTCCGACCTTCAATGGATGCTTGTCGATTCAGGGAACTTTAAACCGAACCCTTTACTTAATCCACGGGGACAGATTGTTCTCGTTTCGCTGATCATATCTCGGGATATCTCGTCTAGTTCTTCTTTAGTACTGCTTTATTATCGCTTGGATTGAACTTACAAGTACTATGTCAAAAAATTCACGAACCGCCTCTTTAATTCACTAGGAGCCTTACTGTCATTTCTTTATTAAAGTTTCCCATATTGTATTTCTTTCTATATTAGGACTACTAAAAAGGTTCTTATTGCCTAGGATACACACTGATTCTTTCAGAGGTTTGATTCTCCAGTGTTTTCTGTCTAGTATTTTTACTTCATTCCACAGGGGTTGATGACTACTCTTTTCCATCCTTACATGGTCAGCCATGTCTGATTTCATTGTCTCGCTTTTAATTACGACGTTTTTATGTTCTTCCAAAGTATTGGGCCTGTTTATGATCGCTGACGATGCTATCTGATTTTTAAGAGTGTGACGATGATATTTCATTTAACACTTTTTTCTTAACTTCTTTGCATGTGAGTATATATCTTCGCAAATAACTTTATGTCACGAGTTACATAACTCATTAGGGTCATTGGAGCCCTACAGGAACTGCGGCCATAGCAGCCGTCGTATATCTACGTCAAGTTAGCCTCACAGAGCACATCCTTCTTAAAGCTGGTTTCGAATTCAGAATTTTCCTTCTCATAGACTGGTTGCCATCTCAGTGCAACTGATCTCAGTCAACCTTGCTATTTAACCCATAGCTCATAGGAGAAGAGATGGATTCATTATTTACCGCAGGGCATCTTGTGAAAGTAAACGTAACGAACTCGACTTGAATTTGAACTCGGTTCAGCAATTTCTCTTTTCTTTTCGCTAACAGTTACACTCGCATCCACAATCGCAATGATTGATTAACATTTTTTACGGCTTATCAACCTTTGACAGTTTATTTAAAGCCAGAAAATATTTTTAGATTGTAAGAATTTTTTGAACTAATAATAATTTTAGTCCTGCTAACTAACCCATAGCTAGCGAGTAGGAGGGTTACATTCATATCTTCCCCAAGGGTATTTGTGCGTAAGTGAATATAAGATAAGTGAATTCGAACTTGGCTCTTCGATTTTCAGTTTCGAGGCATTATCCATTGCACCGCCAGTAGATTCAAGCTTACAGCAGCTGGTATTTCCAAGCGGTTACTCATCGAGCTACTGACCAAGCTTGACGTTGCTTAACTTCGGTGATCGTATGAAAACCAGTGTTTCAACGTGATATGGCCGTAAGCCCGCAATCGCAAAGAATAAAAATACATAGATATTTCAACAAAAATGACATGATTTTAATAAAAGATATTTCTTTTTTAATTCTTTCTTTCTTATTTTTCTTTTCTTTCTTGCTGCCTTTCTTTCTTCTTTCTTTTTTCTTTCCTTTCCTTCTATGTTCTTTCTTTCTTTCTGCTTTTTTCTTTTTTCCTCTTTCCTTCCTTTCTTTCTTTCTTTCTTTCTTTCTTTCTTTCTTTCTTTCGTTTTCCTCCTTTCTTTCTTTCTTTCTTTCTTTCGTTTTCCTCCTTTCTTTCTTTCTTTCTTAGCTTGTTCATATTTATCGATCGACGTGGAATAAGGATTATCGATACTCGTCTGATTGACCTTTACTCATGAGTAGTGATTTTGATCCTTACTTCGTGCCAAATACAAAGTTCAACATTAAATAATCGAACAAGAGTCAATATCTAAGCCCAACCAATTTAACTAGTCTATCCATCTTTTGTTTTCTCTTGGCAATTAGTCTATGATTCTTAATATTAAAGATTTCCACTAAATGAAAACATATCCATGTACTTATGCTGATTTCATAGGGACGCCTGTTGTAGAGCGATGATTTCCGATCTAATCTCGCAATCTTCCGATTTAATCTCGCGGACCATTGTTAATAAAATACGTTTGACTCGTCCTATGCTTTGTACAGGGCAAAGGAACATTAGGATAAGAGAGACATGCAGATTTAATATTTCATTCTCACAGAATTTTTTTTTTTTTTTTTTTTTTTTGAGGAAGTGACTTTGGCGTGTTGAATGCATTTGATTTCTCAATTCTCTTGCTGGTCATTCTTAGTGCAATTCGACTTTGGTAATCTGCCGACAGCAAGTAAATTCTGCAGACATTAAAATAGCTGAGCGAGGGCGGTTCCTATGCTTCCATTTTTATTACACTTAAATTAAAATACGCTGGTTTTTCGTGTCTTTTCTTTTTTTAGTCTTTGCTTGTTTTGATCACCCTATACCCACTTCTCAGCCTCAAAACTGAGATTTTCTTACTCGTCCATCCCTCGCAGACATGTTTTTAAATATCTACTGGCGCAATCCTTCCTCTCCCACTGCCATCATCTATCTTGCTTCATCATCACCGTCACTGCCTCGGTCACAATTCCCACTCTTTCTCAAGCGACCCTATCAAACCGTTCGTTATGTTCTTGTTTGTTGAATTACAAACAACCTGTTCTCTCTCTTTTGATTTCATGTTTCTTTCTTTCTTTCTCCCTTTTTTCTTCCTTTAACTCTTTCTTTCTTTCTTTTCTCTTAACTCTTTCTTTCTTTCCCTTCCTCACTCTTTCTTTCTTTCTTTCTTTTTCTTTCTTTCTTTTTTCTTTTTTCTTTCTTTCTTTGTTTCTTTTCTTTCTTAACCTTTTTCTTTTCCTTCCTTCTTTTTTCTTTCTTTCTTTCTTTCTTTCTTTCTTTCTTTCTTTCTTTCTTTCTTTCTTTCTTTCTTTCTTTCTTTCTTTCTTAACTCTTTCTTTCTTTTCCTTCCTTACTTTTTCTTTCTTTCTTTCTCTCTCTCTTTCTTTCTTTCTTTCTTTCTTTCTTTCTTTCTTTCTTTCTTTCTTTCTCATTTTACTCCCCACTCCAATTCTTTTATTCCTTTAAGTTGTTCACAGACCCGTCTTTTTTATCTACTTACATAACGATATACAACGTATAAATATTTCCCTTAGTGTTTTATTTTTAAAGAAACAGTGGTACTATCTTAGAAACCATTAACTTGTTTGATCACGCCCACACACACACACACACACACACCCTCTCTCTCTCTCTCTCTCTCTCTCTCTCTCACACACACACACACACAACAAACCCTCTTTCTTCTGTCGCTAATATTATTTTTCTCAGGTCAGGTATATTTTGAAGAATCACCGATCCAGCATTGAAGATGATTTTTAATTAAGCACTCCAAAATACAGAACCACATACGAAGGGTCGAGAAATTAAAAAAAATGGCATATATCGATTACAACCGTAACGTACGCCGAATTGTCCCTACCCTAAAAAAACAAGAAATAACACTGAGTTAAAAAACAACAACAACAACAAGAAAACAAAATAAAAATAAATACCTGTTTCAAACATTGCATCATGCCCTTAGCTTTCAAAAAATTGGCTTTGATGAACGGGGCGACGTCCCTACCAGATGAGCTACAACATCTTATCTACGTAAGCAAGCAATTGCATAATTAAATCCAAGACGTAAGACTTTGACGTCACACAATAATCAAGCAACTTAGTCTTGCAAATCATTATTAATATAATAAGTTTAACCATGACTAGGTGCGCCATAAAGTTGAAGATGTGTCGGACTAAGCAAAGAAAGCGTGGTAAATAGACTTCAATGCAAAATAGCACATTGGAGACTGGTAAAATCTCTTCAGAATACATGTGCAAGTAAGTGCTTACATATACAGACATATATATATATATATATATAAACTAAAATAATCCTAAGGAGCCAGGCAAACCTACCTAGGTTTCACCTAAACGGATCTTCAGGGTAAAACAGGCTAAAAAGGCAAATAATGGAACAATATTTATTGATAAAACCAAATAAAAACCAAATAAAACCATAAGTAACATGTTGTAGTTTTTTTTTAGTGTAACATGTTGTGTTTGTTTTTTTTTGTTGTTTTTTTTTTTTTTTTGTCACGTGGTCATGGTTTTATTTGGTTTTATCAATAAATATTTTTCCATTACTTGCCTTTTTAGTCAGTGTTACCCTGAAGATCCGTTTTGGTGAAACCTAGGCAGGTTTCCCTGGCTCCTTTGGATTATTTTAGTTTTTGCTCTACTTAGTGCATTGAGCACTTTACATTTAATCTTTTACTCGTTTTGATTATTTTTTTCTTTGAACTTGGAGCTCAAGCATTTGACGAGAAGATTCCTACAGTGTTTTGTTCTTTTTGTTGTTTCCAATTGTTCCTTGGACATCAATTTGTTATATTACAAGTTGAGCCAACCGAGGTTTTTTTTTTCAAAACAGTATTACCATATATATATATATATATATATATATATATATATATATATATATATATATATATAGGGTGCGATGGGTAAATTGTCCACATTTTATATTTTTAATTTAAAATTTGGAAACGACATGCTGTACTGCTTGGCATTCACACCGGAAGTTTGAATACGAACATTTTAGAATGTTTGGGTGTCAATCTGAGGACAAGATTCAGAAAGAGTTGGAGGATATATCCAGTCAACAACATGGGGTTTGGAGTGATCAGTAGTGATGGTGACATTTTGTCCCCATTCATTTTCCTACATTAAGTGCCTTGAGGGAGGGTAGTGCTGCACCGGGTCAAGTGGGTGTCCGCTGGAAGACCCTATATCTGGCAAGAGGACTCTGCACCATGCAACACAAGCAGGAGAACCCAGTCATGGCTATCAGACAATTTCTGCAACCCCATCACCTCTTACATCTGGCCACCTAACTCCCCAGACTGCAACCCCACTTAATTATTATGTGTGGGGCACAGTTGAGCAAGAGACCAACAAAACTCCTTGTAGCACCAAAGACGAACTGAAGGCAAGAAATTATGGCTGCATTCACCAACTTAAACAAGGAGACCACCCAGAAGAGTTGCAAGAGATTCCAAAGTCCTCTGGAGGCCATGGTTGAAGCCAATGGCAATTTTATTGAATAAATTTACTCTTTAGTATTTCAAGATATTTCGGTGTAATTTTGGTAAATATATATGTTAAAATGAGATGTCAGCGTTATTTTCATTTTTGAGTAATTTAAATGACAATTTATCCTCACACCCGTATATATATATATATATATATATATATATATATATATATATATATATATATATATGAAAAAGACAATAGGAAAAACTGTAGTTGTAGCCTTCGCGTTTCGTCTAATATGGTCTTTTTCAAGACAAAAAAACGAAAAAAAAACGCGTCGGCTAAAACTACATTTTTTCCAGTTTTCTATAGTTTTTTTGCTTTATACATATTGTCTGTATCTACAAATTAATTCTGAGAAATTTTTACACACATATATATATATATATATATATATATATATATAAGAGAGAGAGACAGACAGAAAAGCATTTTGAGAAAAAGCAAAAAATAGAGTGAAAATAAAGTGATAGAAATAGAAAACTATATATATATATATATATATATATATATATATAGATAGATAGATAGATAGATAGAGAGAGAGAGAGAGAGAGAGAGAAAGAAAGAAAGAAAGAAAGAAAGAAAGAGAGAAAGAAAGAGAAATAAAAAGAATGGTTATCAGAGAGACAGTGAAAAAAGTGAAACTAGGATAAATATACATACATATATATGTATATATATATATATGTGTATATATATATGTGTGTGTGTGTGTGTGCTTGTATGTATCTGTGTATGTATTTAGAGAGTAAGTGAGTAAGAGAGAAAGAAATAGTAGAAAAATAAAGAGGGAGAAATGTAATGGTGGTGGTGGTGGGGGGGCGCAACTCCAGGCCATACCCGGATCGTATGTCAGTTACATTGTCTCTCGGTGAAGTACACAAACCGAGTTGAGGTTTTGGTCGAAGAAGCCAGTCACTCGTTATCGGCCGAGCGGAGAGGGGCAGTCACTTCATCTTTGGATAGCACCTTAATCCGCTTCTATTATACAGACATCAACAAACTCTTTCTCCATTGATCTAATTCTCAACTTACAAAAGGTAAACATCACTTTTCTTTATTATCTCCTTTTTTTTCCCCAACTCTTAAACTTTTATATTTCCTCACAAAGCATTTGACTCAAGAACTTTCACCTTTTTCTTTGACGAATTTTTAAATGGTCTTCTTAAGTGATAGTAATGTTTATTACTTTCTTTTTCAAAACTTGTAGTATCGGTTCCAATAGGAAATAAACAGTTACAGTGTATTTGTCTTCTTATTTATTTATTTGGGGATGATTGTATTTGTAAAAAACGGGAATGTTTTAGCAAATAAAGGCTGAAAGTGAAATGTATACGATAAAGGAGGTTGACAAATGAATGTATCTTGTCGGAGTTAATCTAAGTCTTTTACAGTTTTACTTGAATTAACTTCAACAAGGATTCTAACGTTTTCACTGTAAAAAGATGTTAGTAACTTAAAACATAAAAATGGTGTTTCTTTCTTTTCTTTCTTTGATGCGTTGAAACGGAATTGTTCTGGTTTTAAATAATATCACTGTTTAAATGAAGGATTTTCGTTATTAATTTTGACTAGTTTGCACATTAAAATTGAGTTCTCATCATTTTTAAAGGGTGTGTCAAATGATTTTGTGAGTACGGTCCCACAGCCCTTGGCGATGGGTCTGGTTATACTAATAAAACGATTACAAATAATACTTGGTAATCTTGTTTAACGAAGTGAAAAATCCTGCTCATTTATTTACAGTCTTTCTCTCTCGAGTTTTTTAAAACGTTTTTTCCTACAGCAAAATAAAAAAACCTAAAAACATAGTTATTTGTTATAGGGATGCATCAAAATTTTATTGGCTTAGATTCAAAAGATGGAAGCGTTGAGTAGAAAAAGAATATGTATAATGTATTGTTCGAATCTTAAATTATGTCATTGTTTAGATGAAAGTATTTTCATTGCTAATTTTGATTCGTTTTTCTTTTATTTTTCTTCATCGTCACTTTCTGTTAAAATACACTTTTTCTAAATACATATTAACCTAGAAAGCAACATGATAAAAATCAACGATAAAAGAAAAGAAAACATAGTTAAACGTTAATATTTATTTGTTTGTTTTTATTTGCTTTATCCACAAATATATGACAAAGTGACAGAAAACTTTTGTTTATTAAGATTACCGTTATATGACGATCCCTATTTACTTATATCACTGTATTATGAAGGTAGGTTAGTTACAAGTACTGGTAAAGTCTATAGATATCATATAACTCAGCTTCACGCATAAAACCAGGAAGATATTTTGTATTCTTTTGTTTTGGAAATAAATAAGTCTTATATACCATCAAATAAAGTAAGTGTCATTATGGACAAATGAATTTCATTGGTGTTTAGTTTATTGTTTTATTCTGACTCCTGAATCGAATTTGTTTTTCATTGCTAAAATTCAGTTTTCATTGATTAATTCCATTCACAAATTCCACTCTCATTCATAAATCTAATATCGTAAAAGTTATAACATGCAAGCATAGAATCACTAGTACTGATAATTTTATTAAGTAAGTTCTGTATTCTGTATTCACAATCCTTTAGCTTGTGTTCCATTGAAGTACTTAAAAATTAAACAGTGACGTATGTTGTATATAATACTTATTTACGTTAAAGAATCAAATTATTATAAATTATTATAAATTTACTAGAATTATTTTCTTTCACTTCATTTTCGCTTTTGTTTCTTTTTAATCCAACGCTCAAGGCATTTTAAATATAAAAATGATCTGAAACGTTACGATAAAAAGAAAAAAACGAACGAAAAACTCGTCAAAATTAAAAATAATGACAATACTTCATTCGAGAAATTTGGACAACTAAAGGAATCAAATTGTTGTTTATATAAACATTAAATTTATTTCATTTTTGTGAACTGTTTATATGAGGATGACTAATTATTATCATAGGTGAAAAGATTAAAGGAATAAAATATCTGACCCTGTTTTATTGGAGTAGCGCAAAAAGTTTGCATATAAATTTGAGAATTACGTAATTTTTAAAAGTCCACAAGAGAACTGTAAAGTTAAAAGTTAAAAATCAAAGCCAAACAATGGTTTGCAATAATTTTTTTTAGAAATAAATAAAACGAGTTGACAAATTAAGTTATTAAATAAACGCATCAAAACTTTCATTCACTCATAGGATTAAATACCAAAAGCGTCTTTAGAAATTCATTGGAAATTATTTTAACAAATTAAAAACTACTCATGAAAAGTTTGCAGTTGAGATTTAAGAAAGAAATGTATTATTTATTGTTTATTCAAAAATTTCCAGTGAAAAAGAAAGTTTTCCTGCTTTTAGTTAAAGTTAAATTTTGAGATGAGAAGGTAGATTGATACGGGGAAAATAGCTTAAGAAAGAAAGAAAAAAGAAAGAAAGAAAAAAGAAAGAAAGAAGCAACCAAAAAAGAACAAAGAAACCAATAAACAAAGAAAGAAAGAAAGAAAAAAAAAGCGCTTTTGTACAAAATGATTTTTTTTAAAACAAATTTCTACGTTCTTAATTTTGGATTCTTTTCTACTTAAACATTTTACCATAATTTTCCTTTTTTAATCTTTTTTCTTCCTATTTATTTTTCGATTTAAAAACTTAAACAGTTTGATTCTTTTTTTCATTTTATAAATCCTTCACATTGGATAGATATGTAACTAGATGTTTATGCATGTCGTGATATCACAGATAAGAAAGCAACCAAAACTTTCATTCACAATAATGATTATATATAGAATTACAAATACTAAACGAATTGTAAATTATTTTAGAATCGTAAATTATTTACTAGTCATTTAGGTAACCTGTCACTTGTAGGATTTATTAAACTAAACAAATAATAATACACCAAAACTTTCATTCACGCTAATGACAAATAGTGTAAAAGAATTGTAAATTATTTTACAATCGGAAGGCATTGTAAATTATTTACTAGTCATTTTTAGGTAACCTGTTAGTGTTTTAGCATTGAAAGGATTTATTAAACAAATTCATCAAGTGACACAACAAATACTAAAAATAAATATAAATATTTATTGGAAATTATTTTAGGATAGGAAACTATTGCAAAAATATTTACTAGCCATTAAGATAACCTGTCATTGGTAGGAATATTAACCAAATACGCCAAAACTTTCACTCTTGTTTACATATAGTGACACATTAAATGGGAAAAGTACATAGAGAAATTCAATGTAAATTATTTTACGATCTGAAGGCATTGTAAATTATTTACTAGTCATTTAGGTAAACTTTCTTAACATTTAAAGTATTTATTAGATGCATCAAATAATTCATTCAATAATACCGACATATGTAGTAACATTGTAAATGATAAAAGCATTTAGTTAAATTCGATGGAAATTATTTTACGATTGAAATGCATTGTAAATTGTTTACTAGCCATTTGGGTAACTTGTCTTATTATTGAAAGGATCTATTAAACAAAAACACCTAAATTAACACAATAAATAGTAAAAGCATATATAAATAATTATTGGAAATTATTTTAGGATAAGATAGTAGTGAAAATATTTTACTAGACATTTAGATCATTGGCAGGATTTATGAAACAAATAGACTAAAATTTTAATTCACTCTAATGATTGCAGATGTATTAACACAACAAAAAAACTGATGAAAAAAAATTAAAAAAATTAAATTAAATTTTACTTACATTTTAACGCCGACTGCATCTGAACTCAGAGAAGTTTTACAGCTTTTTCTATCGCTACCCACTGACTGTATGACTACTCCATCATTTTCCTTTATAGGTATTTTATGCACTCATAAACATTTTATTATTTAAACATTATTTTTTAGTGGTTACTCGTTTGCTTCACCCTCGACGCATTCCGTAGTCTATTTTATGTTAGATCTAATAACGGTTTTCTCCTAGAGGAACGCAGGTTTGAATCCTGCCAGAGAGCGGATATTTTTCTCTAACAAGATTTCTCGTGTATCTGTCTATATTTCTGAAATGAGGTATTATGTACACTATTTACATTATTCGGACTATTGTCCTCATCTTTGTCGACATATTTATTACAACGTTTCCCTAAGGACACATGGCACAGTGGACAAAGGCGTTGGTTAAATCCAGTGACAGGACCCAAAGAGTGTGAGTTCAATACCCGGTTAAAGCAGTGGAGAACTTGCAGAGGGGAATTAACAGGAGATAACTGATACCTGACATCCATTAGACATGGCACGTAGAACTAGAACAGTCTACCCCAGTGAGTGAAATAAAGGGTTCAGTTCGACATTCCAACCACCTGAGGAAGGCCGGAGCGTACAACGGCCGAAACGTTGTAATAAATATGACGACAAAGATGAGGACAATAGTCCGAATAATATAAATAAGATTTCTCGAATATTCAGGTCGGTAGGTGAAAATAAATAAATATATTGTTTAATAAATATGGGTATCCACTAAAAATAACGTTTAAGTAATAAAATCTTTCGGATTAATAAATAAAAAACTAACCTTTTCTGTAGAATTTACTCATCAACACACACACACACACACACACACACACACATATATATATATATATATACATGGTAAATAGATGAAAATATTTGCCATGTTTGTTCGTTTGTTTCCATTTCAATTTTCTCTTCAACGTTTTATGAAGTGCAAATCCATTTTTTCCATTCAATTCAATAAAAAAAATGATGATTCGTTATTAAACCGACTTTTGCAAAACAAACGAAAAACTCATCCTTAGCAAACTGACAAAAATTAATATCATGGCAAAAGTAGAAAATGTAATTTTTCAAAAACAGCAAAAATTCTTTGCAGCTGTATGTATTCATAACGCCAAGAAAAAAAAACAATTGTATGATTTCGCTCTGAAATCTGCCATTTTAATCCCAATATTTATTTGAAAATGTTTCGGCAATCAATCTGTATGTTTGACATTGGAAATCAGGAAGAAAAGGGCTGTTGTTGATCAGAAATTTATTTTGCATAAACGTTACTAACAGGCTGATATAGGTGCTATAAATGCAAGAAATTTTATAGAAAAACATGACAAGTAGATTTCCTGTTGAAATGCATTTCCTTATTAAAGACTTTATTAACAAAATACAGCTATTATATGTCAACTATAAATTCATTGTAAATTGTTGTGTTTTTTTATAGAAGCGTTGCATTTAATTTTTGTTATAAGAATTAATTTTAATTAATATAAAATGTTACTGACATACTGCTTTTGTCACTAAAAGATAGAATTAATCAATAAATAAGTGATTTTATTTTATTTTATTTAATGGCAAATTATTCAAAATCATTTATGACTTTTTTGTAATGGAGTTATTTTCACATCTTCAGATTATTACACACACACACACACACACACACATACATACATACATACATACATACATATATATATATATATATATATATATATATATATATATATATATATATACAAGTTTCGTTACAAACGACTGACAAAGTAGTGCGATTAAATCTTTTATTTAGTTTTTCTTGTCATCATATATTTTATTTTATTTTCTGGACATAAATTATATAAAAATTGTCCGAATGTTCTGTATGTCCGATAGCCTTCGGTTACACCTTTAGCCATTATCAAAGGTGATTTTATTTTTACTTTTAACTGAATGTATTGATTTTTTATGCATATATATAGAGCTATAAGAATATTTTTATTATACAAACACGATCAGCACATTATGGCAGTGTTCATAGGTGATGTTACTGAATGTTGGCTTTTTTATTTATTAACAATACTTCCATGATTTTAGCCTTTTTTTACATGTAGATCAGGTTATTATATTTGTATTATCTATGAGTATGTTGCGAATCAAGTTTGGTAGGTTTCCGTGTGTTTATATATATATATGTATATATATATATATATATATATATATATATATATATATATATATATATATATATATACTGCCAGAATATGCGTCCACATTTCTCGAATATTCAGGCCGGTAGGTATAGTTGGCTAAAAATATTGTTTAATATAAAAAATACTTTTTAATTAAAATACTCGAGCATGAGTATTCATCAAAAATAGTGTTTAAACAAAATCAATGAAAATAGCAATACGTCGGATTTAATCCATTTCCTAAAAATAAATTGTTTGTTTACATTTTGATACCATACAGAACAGATATGGATGTTTAGAGAATCGTGAGAGAATATATATATATATATATATATATATATATATATATATATATATATATATATATATATATATATATATAATTATGATTCCATTGCTACATAAGAGTTCTCATGTTTCAAAACAAGAGCTGAAAAACTTCAATATAATTATTTGAATTAAATTGAATTAAAGTACCAAGCTCTGTTCCATCTTCAAGCGAAATTTTTGGGGAATAACTATTTCTTGAAATTTATATAATATAAAGGCTCAAACACTAATATTCCATGGTTATAATTTATTACATTGGAATCGTAATCACGATCCAAATCATCAGACCTACAAATTCAAAAAAAAATTTTTTGAATTTGTAGGTCTGATGAATTGGATCGTGATTACGATTCCAATATAATAAATTATAACCATGGAATATTAGTGTTTAAGCCTTTTATATTATATTCTTACTCTGTTCTGGTCATTGAGTTCTTCCTGGATTCTATCCTCTTGGGAATATATATATATATATATATATTGACCACTAATATTGTCTATCATTCATCTATCTATCTATCTATCTATCTATCTATATATATATATATATATATATATATATATATATGTATGTATGTATATACACACACATATTGGCGTGAAAGAGTTTTCCTAAATATGTGAGCAGTACTCATTAACGCAATCTTTTGTATTCTGGATAAAATGGATTTTTTTTATCATTTCACTATAAGTAATATAATAATATCTCATGCAATAATATTTCATGTGATACCTGATGTAATAATAACTCGTGATATATCATGTGATAATATTTCATGTGATATTTCTTTTGATATCTTATGCGTTAATATTTCATGTGATAGCCGATGTGATAATAATTCATGTGATAATATCTCATGTGGAAATAATAATGGATTTTATTTTATTGCATAGTAGTTATTTAAACGTTGAATCAGTGTATAACAACATTGGTCTGCTAACCAAATCACATTTACATCGTTGCTAATTATTGCAATGATCAGTTATTGGTTTATAGGAGAAGGTGCCGGCTAAAATAATGGTTAGCAACACAGCAAATTGAATTGCTGAGCCGGGTTCAAATTCTGTTCATTTCCTACTAATGCTTTTAGGAAATGTATCAATCTATCTCTCCCAACAGAGCAGATCTGGGATTATTGAATTTGAAGACATATATAAACCCCCTTTTTTCTTCTCCAAATGTCTAAAAAAATATCACTAGGACTTTACATGCGAAGCTGATGGTTCCGGCAGGTCAATGTCTACCGACACTTTTTTTTGTATCTATTGAGTCAGACAGTTAATTGTCATACGTGATACTTGCTGTCTCTTTCGATTAATGGCCGACAAGGCAGAAGATTTTCCCGCAGTAGGTTGCCGTTTCTTTCTGCGGTAAACTGGTTGACAACCAAGGCTAAAGAACCCAGTCTGACCTGCTATTCAACAAATAGTTGGAAGGAGAAGAGATGAATAAATGCCTTTCCCAAGAGTATTTGCTTAAAAATGAACCCGACTGGAATTCGATCACGATTCTTCGATTTCTCTTTCCCAGCCGATATCAATTAATCTCCAACTTACATCCTAGCCTAACTCCATAATACTGTAATATTAAATATAAATTGGGCCAGCTTCAAATACACCTTCAAATACATTGCTCTCTATTTTAACTTATTATATCCCGATTCATGTTACTTGGGAAGATAGTCACTGCTGAGTATCCTTCATTGTCCCAAAATGTGCCATAAAGAATCTAGTATTGTAAACTGACGATCTATAATGGAATAATTTGAATCTAATTGGTTTATAATTTGTATCTGATTGGTTTATAGAAGACAATTAGACTCCTGTCATATATATATATATATATATATATATATATATATATATATATATATATATATATCGACTCTCCGTCGAATTCGACGTATGAGGGTCAAGCAGATCAGTTCTAGGAAACTGATGGCCCGACAACAGCACATGAGATTTCATTATAGTGGTGAAGGTTTCGTGCAGGACCATCCACACTTTTTGAAGGGCCGAATACAGAGACCTGGTGCACTACGTGTCACAAGGTCCCCAAACGACCCTCCGCAGGTTTTAAATTCAGAGTTGTCCTTCTCCTAGACCAGTTACCATCCAAGGCTATAGAACCCAGTCTGTCCTGCCTTTTACCCATAGCTGGAGGGAGAAGAAGTGGATTCACACCTTTCCCAAAGGTATATATATATATATATATATATATATATATATATATATATATATAATATATATTTAATAATTACTAAAGAGCCAGGAACTACCTACCTAGGTTTCACCTAAATGGATCTTCAGGGTGAATTGGCTCCAGTTCACCCTGAAGAACCATTTAGGTGAAACCTAGGTAGGTAGTTCCTGGCTCTTTAGTAATTATTTTATTTATTTGCTCTACTTAGTGTATTGAGCACTTTACGTTTTATCTTAGTTACTCCATTAAGGTTTTTTTTCTTCTTTGGACTGGAAATTTAAGGCACTGAACGATTTTTGTTACTCTGTTCGGATGTTTCTAGTTCTTTCTTTCTTTTTTTTTTTTTTTTTTGGCATTTTTTTCCCAGATAACAATTTGTTTTGATATATTTATATTTTCGAATTATGTCATCCGGGTTTTTTCGCCAAACGAGTATAGTTACTAGTATATATATATATATATATATATATATATATATATATATATATATATATACACAATTGAAATATCGACTGGAGGTCTATTGAGGATATATAAACAAACGCAAAGTTCTTTGTCGGCTAGTTATTGATGTGATATATCCAGGTCCGTCGTCAAAGTGTTCTGAGTATGTGGTGAGGGTGGCCTTTAAGTTGGGAATGCTGCTGCGAGGAAGAATTTACACATTAAAATTAGTTCACATCATTTTCAAAGGGAGTGCCAAATGATTTTGTGAGTAGGGGCAGTACCCCACCCCTTGGCGATGGGTCTGGGTATATCAATATACTAATAAAACGATTACAAATAATACTTGGTAATCTTGTTTAACGAAGTGAAAAATCCTGCTCATTAAATTACAGTCTCTCTCTCTCGAGTTTTTTAAAACGTTTTTTCCTACAGTTAAATAATAAAAAAAAACATGGCTATTTGTTATAGGGATGCATCAAAATTTTATTGGCTTAGATTCAAAAGATGGAAGCGTTGAGTAGAAAAAGAATATTTATAATGTATTGTTCAAATCTTAAATTATGTCACTGTTTTAGATGAAAGTATTTTCATTGATAATTTTGATTCGTTTTTCTTTTATTTTTCTTCATCGTCACTTTCTGTTAAAATACACTTTTTCTCAATACATATCAACCTAGAAAGCAACATGCAATTTTGGTTTCCACAATTTAGAAAAAAAATGAATAAATATAAAATAAGAAAGTAATCTTCAGTCTATAAGAAGCAGGGTGAATTTTCGAGAATTATTTTGAGATAGATAAAAAGAAAGAAAGAAAGAAAGAAAGAACAAAAGAAAGTTAGAAAGAAATAATAGCGCGTGCGATATATATATATATATATATATATATATATATATATATATATATATATATCCTCCTTGGGTCTACCCATACGGATTACCGAGTTTTTCATAAACTATATATATATATATATATATATATATATATATATATATATATATATATATATATATATATATATAGTTGGATTGATGGATTGACACACATACACACACAGTATATGAATAAAAATGTTTACGAAGCCAGTCATTTTGTGTTTCAATTTGAATTTACACCCCAACATTTTTATCAAGTTTAACATCATCCCTACTATTCAATTAAATTCAAAACCATAATTACGATACATTATTAAACCGACTTTTGGAAAACAGAATATTTAGCGAATTGACAAAATTTCGTATCATAACAAAAAAAATTAAAAATCTAATTTTTTTGTAAAAAAGATAAAAATCGAAATATCAACAACATTGCTTTATGACATTTATTCTCGAAGCTTTCTATTGAAACTAAATATAAAGAACGGACACCTTGATTGGCATTGTTTGTTCTTTTAATATTTAGTTTCTTCTTAGTATATAAACTAAAATGTGTTGTATCCGTTGGAACAACAAACCGAAGATGCGTCTGTATGAAAGGTAATTCCTTTCATTTCTCTCAAATTAGTGTATGCTTCTCAGATGGAAGTAATTTTACTTTTGATATTTGAAATCTCCTAAAATACTGCCTTCGAAATTCAGTTTAAAAATATATGAAAAATATATAATTTATTAAGCATAAAAAAATACACGAAAAACTAAAAAGAATTAGAAAATTTGTTACCTCAAGAAATATCACATTTCATCATTACTTTTTTACCACCATATCGCGTTGAAACATCGGTTCCCGTACGACCACCGAAGTTAAGCAATGTCGAACCTGGTCTGTATCCTAAATGAGTGACCGCTTGAGAATACCAGGGGCTGTAAGCTTAGATGCGAAGGTGGTGTAATGGATAATGGCTCGGAATTGGAAATCGTTCGTTATATTCACTTACGCGTACATGCCCTTGGGAAAACTATGAATTCATCTCTTCTCTCCCCTCCAGCTAGGGATTAAATAGTAGGATTTCTATCAGTAAATCATTATTATCTCCACCCCCAAATGCTTACAATCTAAAAAAATTCTGTCTTTAAATAATCTGCAAAAGGTTGATAAACCATAAAAAATTCAATCAAAAGTGTCTCCTTTTGTTTCGTCGCCACACATGGCTAAATTTAATAAGACATTTTATTTCCATCAAAGCACCATAATATTTTGCTCTGTCAATAAGATTTTGTTTTTAAATGTGTTTATTTCTGAAGTATTATATAATCATCACCAATATTATTGCTATTTATCTATTTATTAAAATTTTATATACTCCATTTGATGGCATATAAGAGCGCCTTTACATCCCTTTAGATCTCTTTTGTGTTCAACACAAAAAAGATCTTTTACAAAGCAATACACTCAGTACATTCGACATTCCTCGTAATAAATCTGACCATAATTTCAATTTAAAGAATGTTGTGTGGATTAAAACAGCGCTAATATATATAAAAAGTGTCTTGAATGTCCAACAAATAGAGTAATTTTCTTCAGTGTTGTTAAATTCACCACATTTTTTTTTATCATACATTACAATAATTACTAATATCTAATGGTTATATATATATAAATATATATGCCTGTGTGTGTGCGTGTGTGTGTGTGTGTGTGTGTGTGTGAGAGAGAGAGAGAGAGTGTGTGTAATTGTACATTTGAACAGCAATCCCTCTTTTATGCCAGTTTCGTTAAAAACGTCAAGTTTTTTATATAAATTTTCATGTGTTATAATTTTTTTCTTT
Organism: Acanthosepion pharaonis; assembly: GCA_903632075.3. Taxonomy (NCBI): domain Eukaryota; kingdom Metazoa; phylum Mollusca; class Cephalopoda; order Sepiida; family Sepiidae; genus Acanthosepion; species Acanthosepion pharaonis. The sequence goes on from CAHIKZ030002977.1 coordinate 426,266, forward strand.
TCGGTAAATAAATTATATAAAAATTATCCGAATGTTTTAAATATCCAAGCGCTTTCGGCTATACGTTTAGCTATAATCAAGGATGAATTTTATTTTACTTTTAACTGAATACATGGATTGTTTTATGTATGTATCTAAAATTATAGGAATGTTTTATTTTCCAAACACGGTCAGCACATTGTGGCCGTGTTTATGCTGAGTGTTGGCTTTTTTTTTTTTTTTCTTTATTAATAATGCTTCCACTATTTTAAGCTTTTTTTTTACATATGGATGAGGCTATTATATTTGCATTATCAACGAGTATGTTACAGATAGAGTTCGGTAAGTCTCTCCATGTGTATTTAAATGAGACCTAATTGACTTATGGTCAGAGAGTTGTAACGTGAGTCTTCTTGATAAGCATGTTGTAGTATAGCCAATATAATTATTTACGAATTTGTATTAGTCAAGAACACAGTTCCTTAAGGGTTATGTAAATTTGTAAATAATATTAGTTCTCTCTAATTTGGATTTTGCAGGTGAATTATTATTTTTGACAATGAAGTTAGCGGTTTTAAATTTTTTATAATAGATAATTTAATTTTCTTGTTTTTGTCGACTAGAGTTGTGTATTTCTTCATGATGTTTCTAAGTGAAAATTCGTAAATAATTATATTGGATACACTACAACAAGCGTAGCAAGAAGACTCACGTTACAATTCAGTTAAGTCTCATTTAAATACACATGGAGACATATCAAAATCTATCCGTAAAAACTGTTTTTAAAATATTTTGAATGTCAGTAAACATTTTAAACAAATAAAGAGATGGATAATTATTTGTGTTTGCGCTTCTTATAAAGATCGAAGTCATATCGATAGAATATGACGCGTTTCGTATGATTTGAAAAATACTACTTTAATTAAAAGTGAAAGTAATTTACTAAAACGAAAGTGTATAGAAAGTGCTTTAATCGCTAGATCACTCACATTAAATTTGCGTCCAGGTTCTTAAAATATTTCACCTTTCTTGGCAAATCTTCTATCATCGCAATGTTAGATATTTAAGAACAACATTGATAAAAACATAAGCAAAAAGAAACTATACAAAATTGGTGCAACTATATAACCAGGTACACAATTAAAAAATTATCTATCTACTTAATTTTCTTTTGTTTTTTTTCAATTTTCATATGTTGTTGTATATTAGAATCAAAACTGTAGTTAATTTCAGAATGATATTTGAAAAGCTATTGAAATAAAAGTGCAAGCATGTCTATCTATCTAGCTAGTCATCTCTTTATTGAAGTATATATATATATATATATATATATATAGCTACCTCTTTTTAATATATATATATATATATATATATATATATATATATATATATATATATATAGTAATAATAATAAAAAGATTGTTTACACCTAACAAAAAAAAAAAAACATTAAAAGATAATGCGTTTAAGGCGAGCAGATTTTGCAAATAAAAGTTTTAATGTTAAAAGAATTAAACTATTAACAGTGAAGAGGTAAATAAAATAAAAAGTTTTAGTTGGGGACTTTATTTATATATATATGTGTATATATGAGAGTATTTCTCTCTCTCTCTCTCTCTAACTCTCTCTCTCTCTCTCTCTCTCTCTATCTATCTATCTATCTCTAATGTAAAATGCTGGTGTAAATTGCTGATACCCCATGATAATAAGTGGACAGACAAGTCCGCCTACTAAACTTCGAAATCGGGATGCTGAAGGTAACATCAATCGACTAAGTCACAAACTATATATATATATATATATATATATATATATATATATATATATATATATATATATATATATATATATATATATATCCCTCTGCCCAGGCCGGTAGACGAAAATAAATAAATATACTGTTTAATAATTAAACGGAGCGTTTACTCAAATACGAGTATCCACTAAGAATAACGTTTAAAGTGATAAGCAATCTGTTGCTTTAATAAAAATGCATTACTTACTTTAGAATATATACATATATATTATCCGGTGTTCTTATTGATATTTTTATTTTTACTCAACAGTGCTTAATGTAAATTTACAGAGCATAAATATTATAAATTAACTTCCTGTGCAGCAAAGGAACCATAATTTTAAATCAGTTAATTTATATATATATACATACATACATATATATATATATATATATATATATATATATATATATATATTCAATAAATCACAAAAAGTTCAAATAACTTGCGTGATTGATCGACTCAAATGCTTCGCGTTGAAACGCTCATCAGGGCCAAATGTTCGATAAATCTCTTAAATTATTATCAGATATCATAATTATCATACATATTCCGATAATACTCGGATATAAAATCTATTATACTACTGAACTCGGAACGAACGGTAATCATAACTTTCAGATTTCAAATTTTCAATAATTACTGCACCAGATTTTAGTTAGAAATAAATAATAAATTTAAAATTTGCACACACACACACAAATACAAACATAAACCGAATTACGTATATACTTCTCTATCAATATATATATATATATATATATATATATATATATATATATATATATATATATATATACGTAGTCTGGCACGTAATTATTAACTGAATTTTGATGTTTTTACTTTCCTTTTCGATCCATGATTAATCTTTACAACGAGATTAAAAAATGCATTGACAAAAGTGTTTATGTTAAAAAAATAAATATATGTTGTTTTTAAATAAAAGAGTTTTTTCATTATTAAATATTTGAGACTGAACGAACAAGGTATCAATAATCTATGACGTATAAATGACTTAATTTACTCAGATATTTTATCATTTTTGTGCCTATGAAAAGATATTATCATCAAAATAGTTAATAACGCTTTTCTTGTGGCTTTTTTTTTTAATGACAATGTAGTCGTAAAAACAAGATTTGTTTTTCACTTTGCCTTTATTTTGTTCTAATTTCAAAGTAGCATGATATTTTTCCTATTTCTATGTTATGGCACTAAACCCCGCTGTCACTTTGGGGATTGCTTGGAATCGACTAATATTTGATTAGCAAACAAAAATCATAATTCGGCACATCCTCGTGTTTTTTTTTTATTTACGTCACTCACGGAAGTTTAAAAAAATCCTTGCTTCATTCGATAAAGTTGTTATTCATACATTATTAAATTCCTGGCAATTCGTAATATATATATATATGTATATATATATATATATATATATATATATATATATATATATATATATATATGTGTGTGTGTGTGTGTGTGTGTATATATATATATATATATATATATATATATATATATATATATATATATATATATATTAATATTCGTACAGCATGAGACTTTTTAATTAACATACTTATAACTTTAAAAAAAAACTTAAAATCCGTATAATATTTCAATATTCAAGAAACTTTTAGAAAACTTTGTTATAAATGAAATTATGTCTTATTTATAAAATTTCGAGGCGAAAAAAGTATTAGTACAAAATATGTTTTTAATATCAAAAGGCTTAAATTACCTTTATTTACATAACTCTTTGTAAGATTTTGCTAGATTCTTCCAATAATCTTATTAATGGAACAATCTAGAACATTCCGTAATTCATTTCTTATTTAAGGTTATCTCCGTCCACAAATCATACAGAATAATTATCATCATGGGGGAAAAGGCAAGGAACTGTCAAATTCATAAAAAGAATTGATCATCAAACATTGGAAGGAAGACAAAAGCTACAGGAAAATAGCAGATATCCTGAATATACCATTTATTAGTTCCGTTATTGCTAAGTATAAAACTGTTGAGAACGAATCGAAATCTGGTGCACCATGCAAGATTTCTCCCAGATTAATGAGAAGAATTCAGCGCAAAATTCAAGAAAATCAAATGACTACGCGGAAAGAAATACAGGAAGAATTAAAAGCATCAGGTGTTATTATTATTATTATTATGAAGCGAACAATAAGTAATGTGCTTCATAGACGTCAACTAAGATCGTGTTCTCCAAGAAAAACTCCACTACTATTGAAGAAATATATGGATGTCCTGTTAAAATTTGTTCGTGAGCATAAGAATAAAGCTGAATTATTTTGGGAAAGTGTTTTATGGACAGATGGAACAAAAATTGAACTATTTGCTACAAAGTATTAAATAGGTATTATAATGTTGTACGAATACTTTTTCGTCTTCAGTTTCTTTTTTTATTTCATATAATTTCATTAATATAACAATTTTTTTCTGAAATAGGACGTCCATCATACAAACACACACACATATATACATATTAACATGTTTTCAGTTTATATGTCATTTTTATAGATATAATTTATTTGAGTAAATGCACTGTTTTTTGTTTTTTTTAATTAAACAGTATTAATTACATTTACCGGCCTGAACTTTCGAGAAATTTCGTAGACAATATGTGCTCTTCCGACAGGAATCGAACCTGTAACCCCAATGGCATCCATCATTTGATTTGTTGTGCTGTTAACTATTCAGCCACAAAATAGCGTGCGCTTAGCAAAGTCCGAATTACTGTTTATAAATAAAAACCTTTCTCGATCGATCATATTTGTTCACGAAAATATATAAACTATAAAATTAAACGGAAAATATACTAAAATAATTGTCAGACTTAAATCCATTTTGTAACACACACACACACACATATATATATATATATATATATATATATATATATATATACATATTATATATAGCCAAATAAACCTAGTGAGCCAAACAAACCTACCTAGGTTTCACCTAAACAGATCGTCAGGGAAAGTTGGCTAAGGAGGCAAGGTGAAACGCATATATATATAGGCGATAGCTAAAATATACCATGTGACCAAAGAAAGAAAGAACCACAACACAAACCACCTGAGTTTTAAGTTTATTCAACAAAAAAAAGGGGGGAGGGGATAATAAAACAAACATTAAGGTGGAATGACAAAAAAAAAAAAACGGGAAAGATCGTCTAATTTAGTAGCCAAGATTTTTTATGCCTACATACGTTAAGAATTTCAGCTTTGGAGTTTAATAGCCGGTTATGTTGATCATATAAAGCTATGGCTAATTTCTCCTTGTACATCTCTGGTTATTCGTATCGGGCTTTTTTCTTTGGGCTTCAAACCTGCATCTGTACGATTTTTTTCGACAGACTTTCATGTTTGTAGCTCTTTCTTTTTTTAAAACCTTTTTTCCCGAGATTGATTTGATTATTGGCAAATCAAAAATTCGAGGGTTTTTCAAAACGAGTATAGTTATCTATATTTTATATATATATATATATATATATATATATATATATATATATATATATACAGGTATACCTCAGGTTACGTCGTTTCGAGTTAAGTCGTTCTAGGTTATACGTCGTTTGTCAAAAAAATATATGGAAAAATATAAATCTAGTTTTAAGTCATTTTATTCGACTTTACGTCTGTCCGCCACAAATATTGAAGTCGTAATATCACTAGAAAAGCGTTAAAATCACATAAAATCATGTTACTGTATAATAAATAAGAATAAAAGTGTATAAAATAATATTAAAATATGTACATTTACAATAAAGGTTAATATGATCTTACGAAAGAGAATGAAATATGAAAACATCTGTGATTCTGTGTTGTCGTCTAATTTAGCGGTCTTTAAGAATTCAATTTTGGCCTTTTTCTACGATAGTTCCAATATCTACCGTTTGGCGTTGTTGGCAGCGCCACTTGTGACTCCCGCGAAATTGAAATCCCGTTTAGTTTAGGCATATGCACTGAATACGTCTGCTTATCGCCCACTCTCTCATTCTTATTCATTTGTGACTTTCTGTTTTGCTCCAATGGCTCCTAAGAATATTCATAGTGCAAGTCCTAAGCGTCATGGTATAACGATAGACGATAAACTTACTATGATAAAACGCCATGAAAAATAGATCATATTGGAAAAAATTGCCAGACCGTTCTTTCATTGCTAATGCTAAGCGTAAGGCTATATCGCTGATAAATTATTTTATTCAGAATACTGTATGTTAATATCATAAATACTGTAATATACAAAGGGGAGTGCTTATTTGCGGTTTATAGTGTAGGTATTTCAACTTAAGTTGTTACTTCTGGAACCAGTCAACGAACTAGGGTGAGTTATACCGGTATATATATATATACAGTAGCGTCCAAAACTAAGGGACAAAATTTTAAAACCTAATATTTGTTAGAAGTAACAACTGTGAAAAGCTGAAATTTTGACAACTGGTAGTCGTTATCATCCATAATAACATACTAAAATTTGAATCATTTGCAAAGGATAGAAAAAAATTATAACAATTATTTATTAATTTTCAAAATAGGATCGTCCAAAAGTAAGGGACAAAATTGAGAAAAAACATTGTAAACAGTATGCTATATTCAAATTTTTTGATTTCCTCTAAAGAATAAGTCTTACTTAGTCATTTGTAAACGTTGCATCAGCCGACACCATGGCGAAACGCCAAAAACTTGATTACTCTGTGAAACAAGCTATTGTGAAGCTACACAAGGAAAAGCACACCATTTTCCAATATGATCTATTTTTCATGGCGTTTTATCATAGTAAGTTTATCGTTTATCGTTATACCATGACGCTTAGGACTAGCACTATGAATGTTCAGTTGTTATTTCTAACAAATATTAGGTTTTAAAATTTTGTCCCTTACTTTTGGACGCTACTGTATATATATATATATATATATAGAGAGAGAGAGAGATAATATTAGTGGTCAATATATATATAACCGTTATTTAATTCCTCTCTTTGAAACTTCTCTGTCAAACTTTAATCCCCACCTTCACCTTTAGGCCTTTCTGTTCTTCTTTCTTCTGTTCCCCCTCTCTCTAGAGCTTTCATACATTTCCCACTAACACTTGTCTCCCACTCCCACACATATACTCTCACTAAAATTTTGTTTTTTATACCCGGAGTTATATTTCCGATTTCTTTTTGAATTTGTAGGTCTCATGAATTGGATCGTGATTACGATTCCAGTGTAATAAATTATAACCATGGAATATTAGTATTTGAGCCTTTTTATTATTATTATTATTATTATTATATATATATAACTTTTCGTTCGTGTGATGCATTTCGTTCTTTAAGGCTTCATCGGACTAAAGTAATGTTGGTGCGACTACGCATGTGCACAAAGGAAAGCGAACGTTGAGAATTTAAAATTCATTTTCTTTTTTAATCGTTTGATCATCGACGGTAAATTTTCGTCCAGGTTCTTACAAAAGTTCACCATTTTTGGCAGATCTTCTATTATCACAACGTGGAAGATTTAATAACAAAAGGGATGGAAAAGTAAACAAAAAGAAAAAAGAAACTAACTGAAATCAGCTCGCCTGTTTATATACTCAAAACATAAATAAATAAAAAAAATCAAACGTACGATTGCTGTTTGTTGTTTCTACCATTTTCCTGTTAAGATTTTTTGACAATATTGAACAGAAAAGGAAGGAGACATTGAGAGCTAAATCCTTACATAATTTAAACCTTAATCTTAAATAATTATAATTGTGCGTGTTTCTACCTTTGTTAGTTTGCACGACCGTCACACAATGCCAATATCTCATAAATAATATACTCTTCCGTTTTGATCGAGTGGAAAGAGAGAAAAGGACACTATTTAGTTTCAGTGAGAAAATGAAAAAAGAAAGAAAGGAAGGAAGATAGAAGTGTTTTAAGTTTGTTTCAGTGAAAATGAAAAAGTTGATCATTTCAAATCTTTTCATTTGTACCCCTTTACTTCTTAAGATAACAACCAGCATTCATATTTATGATTGTTATTGCAATATTTTGTTAATGTTGTTAAGCTCAAATATTTAACGATGCTACAGCGGAATTTTATCCGGATTTTTTATTGTCGTAGAACCCGCTATGAGCTTCTTCTTATTCAATCATTAACTGAAGAATTAAGATTCAGCAGAATATTAAAATAGGAAAACTGTGAAATTTTCACGGGTTAAAAATAGTAAATATTAATGAATGCCCAGAAAATTTTGATGGTTGACAATTGTAGTTTGGGTTGATTTCATGATTTATGAACGAGTGAAACGGACTGTCGAATGGAAATAAAACCAAAGATCCAAACACTATTAACAATACAATGATGTTAAAATAACAAATCAAATTTCACTTCTATTAAGCTGCAAACCACACAAAACACTCTATTAAAATATAAGGTATTTGTGTATTATATGAATACCTTGCTTTTTAATAATTACTATAAACTTCCTTTAGAAATTTATAGCGTTTTATTTTTCCGCTGTACATTTACCTGAACGAGAAAATACTTTTAGTGGCAAGAAAATATTTCTTTTGGTTAGTATAAACATTTTAAACTTAATTTAGTACGACATAAGGTGAAGAAGGAAGACTGTATTGAACTGATTCTGAAAGTGGAGATACATTGCCTGCCTTGAAAATCAGCTTTAGAAATCTTGCCGTTTTACCTAAAGTCGAATACGATCCACTGGTGTTAATGAGCAATACGCAACTCTCAGGTAAATAACAAAACTATTAATTATTTTTCATTCTATTCAATATATCTAACCCATTCATGATAATCATATTTTTCTAACATGTCTGTCTCTTCATGTGTATCTATCATCAACAAACAATTCAGGACTATTTATATTTAAATATTTGAAATCAATACCTTAGGCAGATACATTAACTCAAACATACAGCAACTTTTGCTGATTTAATCTC
>CAHIKZ030002977.1:437500-440000 GCA_903632075.3 Acanthosepion pharaonis
TATATATATATAACAGTGAACATTGAAGTCAATACTTAGAGGCGGCAGGCTGTTTCACGCTAGACGCAATCGTCAGGCCATATATATGTTAATTTATTTTGTTTAAATGCTATTTTTGATGAATGCTCATATTAAATTAGAAGCTCATTTTTTAAAAAAATTAAACTGTATTTTTTTTATCCATTGACATCTACCGGCCAGAATATTCGAGAAATCTTGTTAGAAAAAAAATGCGTTCTCCAACAGGATACGACCCCCCCACCAATGGGGAACCGTCATCACATATTCTTCTGACAAAATTTCTCGGATATTAAGGCCGGTAGATATAGTTGGATAAGAAAATACTGTTTAACTAAAAAACACAGTTTCTACTCGAATATGATTATATCCATCAAAGATAAAGTATAAACAATATATATATATATGTATGTATGCATACATGCATGTCTCTGTGTGCGTGTGTAACAGTATGTATGCTTACAAGCATTTGCGTGTAAGGTACTAAAACAATGAAATGTACGTACGTGACTTCACATTGTATTTCCGATTTGGGGTTAAATGTCAAGATAATGCGACTGTTTGAAAAGAAATACAAAAATTAGGATGGCAGCGGTGGGATTCGAACCCACGCCTCCGAAGAGACTGGTGCCTTAAACCAGCGCCTTAGACCGCTCGGCCACGCTACCGACGTATGTCGTTATACCGCTGTGACGTTTTATGTTATAACATAATTTAATAACTCTTACAAACACTGTTACATTTGCTTTACTTTAGTGTTTTTCTCTGCATCTCACTCATGTCTCTGAAGAACAATCAGTGACTTTTGTGAGTTTACGTTTGCCTCAACAAAAACAGATTCTCATTTCATGTCCTACTTTCGAGACGATAAAACTCAAAGACACGAACATGTTACGCTCCTAGCACAAGGAACAACATTGATCAAGAATTTGTTTTTTCAAACAAACCGAGATTTCAATTGAACTTTTGTGGATACTCATATTTGAGTAGACGCTCTGTTTATTTAAATTACTTTGCTTAAGTTTGAATAGGAAACTGAGAAGATATGAAAATTTCAAAAAAATTTGTAACAAAAAGGATTTCACTTAAAAAGCTACTGTTCAAACTTTGCTTGGTCGGTACGGCCGCTCTGTAAAAGGCATCTTACTCCAGCTATGGCTTTAGCTGACAACCAGTCTAGGAGAAGGAAAACTCTAATTGTCAAAACAAAGCTGAAAAGGTGATGGGCTTCTTCAGACATACTACTTCTGCAGCTATGGCTGCAGTACGTGTGCTACCCCTACGACCCTAAGGGGTTGCAGGTCAATAATGATGATTAGAGAGTAATGTCTTGAAAACGACCAACATTCAATTTGTTTGATCGTGAAGCTTGGTTCAACGAAAAATGTTCATTTTTGACACGTTCGATCATTCGCAGTACCTTCTCCATAAAATGCTCAAATATTTTTTCGCGTTTAAGTCGCATTATTTATTTTGCTTAAAATTAATTAAAATCAGAATGTGTCAAAAATGTTGCTGATTTACTTGCACCATTATTATCGAAATAAATGTTCTCACAATCTAAAAATATTTTCTGGTTTTAAATAACCTGCAAAGTGTTGATAAGCCATAAAAAAACGAATCAATCAATTTAAGATATCTGAAGAAAAACACGGAACGATGTTTTTGACCAAACGAATATTAGTAATAAATATTGCCTCTGTATTTATTTGAACCGCACGTAATTACGTTTTTACCTTCTTTTTTTTTTTTTTAAGTATTTCACCTCAAGCAAGGCAGGAATGCCACTGGCCCACAAGGGGTTACAGAGAGTGAGAGCAAGAATAAAGAGGGGTGTTTAAGGAAAGGACGTCGAGAAGGACGGGGATCAGATGTCGATTGACATTACATTTGAATCAGGGAAGCAACTAGGAGGAAGGGAGTTCCACTGTCGGGAAGTGCGAGAGAAGAAGCCTAGAAGAGGCGGTTACATTAAGCCGTTTCGATAGTGAAAGGTTGGGACCGAGATGCCAACCTAGTAGCACGCTTAAATTCATGCAGTTTGGGAAACAGTGAAAGTAGCTCGTCACAGTAGTTGAGTTGCCATGAAAATATTTGTAGAATAGACAGAGGGAAGCCACGGCACGTCTGTGAGAATGCGACTGTAGACGAGATGCCAGATCAAGACCTATCACATTGCATATCCGTCTCCGGATTTTGTCTAGGATTTCGAGCTTTTACTATTATTTGATGTAAAGATTATCTGAAAATACTTGACCTATTTTAAGTTTACTAAAAATCAACATTACTACTATTATTGATGCGGATCAAATCGCAATGCTTTTACAGTTCCAGCGTTTCTTTTCAAATTAAAACCAGGAACGGATATAAAGTAATGCTGCGTGTAATTTTTTAATTTGTGTTCAACGCAGGCTCCCATAACTCAATAAAAACCGAAGGTTTATAATTAAAAAAAAATATTGTGACTATAAACTTGCTGTTA